>PVKA01008200.1:5292-74175 GCA_004027165.1 Ctenomys sociabilis | reverse complement strand
AGAAGAAGAAGAAGAAGAAGAAGAAGAAGAAGAAGAAGAAGAAGAAGAAGAAGAAGAAGAAGAAGAAGAAGAAGAAGAAGAAGAAGAAGAAGAAGAAGAAGAAGAAGAAGAAGAAGAAGAAGAAGAAGAAGAAGAAGAAGAAGAAGAAGAAGAAGAAGAAGAAGAAGAAGAAGAAGAAGAAGAAGAAGAAGAAGAAGCTGCCTTAGAGAGAGTAGGACCACAGCAGGTATCCCACCCAGGGCTTTCCTCTGCAACTGACTGCTCAGTGACTTTATTATTTTTTTTTTACATTGCAAACTTTTCATAATGTTTTGGTATCGTACAAGGTGCATACATGATATTATACTTACAGACGTTATTATAGCAGATGTCTCTTATCAGTAAATTAAGAGTGTAGCTGTTTACTTATCTTACTTCTTATACTTAAATTATATCAATAATTATTTTCCTAGTGGATGACCATAGTACTAGAAGCCGACATAATATCCTGTCCAATCACCATTAGTGCAAATCTTGCCTCTCATAGGATTATGTAGAGCACAGTGTTATCTATACCAACTGTACTGTCTATACACACACATCATGATTTTTTCTTTCTATACCCATTCCTTTGTCTACACCTGTCAAAGGTGGGCACTCCATTGTCATTCAACTAACTGTACCTATGTTTATAGCAGCACAATGTGTGATAGCAAAATCTTGGAAACAACCAAGATGTCCATCACATGAGGAATGGTCGAAAAAGATGTGGTATTTCTATATAATGGAGTATTACTCAGCTATTAAGAATGATAAGTTTGAAGCATTTATACTGAAGTGGATGCCACTTGAACATATACTCATAAGTGAAATAAATCAGACACAGATGTGTAAATATCTTATAGTCTCCCTAGTATAAGAAGCGAAAAGCAGAAATACAAAAGGAAATGTACAACAACAACTAAAATCAATTGAGTCAGATAAGGCAAAGTGAATGGCATATGCTGCAGGATACTAATCAGCTTTTCTTCTGGATGGTTAACAACCTAAGTTCACAAGTCAGAGCTGGAGAAATAGAAGAGCCACAAGGCCAGCCAATATTTTTGCCCCAGCCTTTCAAGGTCAGCGAAGACTCAGGACATAGGAGAACCTGTACTGCAACATCATGAAACTCAAGTGAGCTCCAAATTTTCCGAACAAGATTATGGAGCCACAGAGGAAAGAGATTGAAGTTCCATAGTGCCTGGGGAGAGTCACATGGAGAGAAAACTTTCTCTCAAGCTCTCACAGAGAGCAAACTGGTCAAGCATTGGCTGTGACTCATCCACATGGATGACAGACAAAGGATCTACAGAATAATGTGCAGGACTACAAGATAAACCCTGAGAGGACTTCACTGACCACATAAGAAATATAAAGTTCATGTGTTGGCATATAAGTCTTGCTCTATCTAGGTCTTAACCATCCAGCATAAAAGTATAAAAATGAAGTATACATCGTGGGGCCATAATATTAAGCTGGGCTGTAAATGGCTGTGGTCGACAACTTCTTTGAATAACTCACTATTGTTTGTTGACTTTAATATTAATCATAATGATGAAACAGTACTGATAATGATGATGACATATAAGTGCAAAAACTGAAAGTTAGCAAAGATGAGACTGACAATAGGTGGATTAAGTTTAATATTATGAAAGCGCACAAATTAAAACAACTTCAGAATCACCCAAGGACTCTCTAAATGACTGCTAGACTCCAGCCCCAGAGTTTGGGATTTACCAGATCTAATTTGGAGCCCAAGAATTTGCATTTCTAACAAGTTCAAGTGATACTGATACCACTGCCTGAGAAACACACCCTGATAATCCCTGGTTAATGTTTTCAGTCTATTTGAAGGCACAAATCTCTCATATAAGTAATTTATCACCTTGCTCACCCTGCTTCTATGCCAAACAGAAAAAAAATCTAAAAGCAGTTTAAATGATAAGTGAATACACTGGTTTACATAAATACAAGTCTGGGCAGTCTTTGGGTGTAGCTTAGTCTCAGAGCTCTCACCCACTTACCTGCAGTGCCTCCGACCTTACCTTCATCTGTGTTGGCTCCAACACCCTGATGGAGGTTAGGTAGCAGTGGCAATCCTATCTACTGGGGCTCTTCCTGAAGCTCTGTTAGGACTAAAGATATCAAGTTCAGCATTCCCGGGAAATTACTACTCATATTTCCCTGGCCTCAATAAGATCACATGCACATCCAGTACTAAAGACAAGGGAGGTTAGTATTATTTTTAGTACAAACAGTTCCACCCAGTTAACTGCATTTCTGCAGAGGCACACGAGATAAATAGGAGAAGGGTCAATGCCTGATAAAAGCTAAATTCCCCTAAGAAGCACGGGAGCATGACGGGTGAGCCAGCATCAACCTCCAGGATGGAGCCCACACCCACAGCAACTGACACGCCTGGAGATGCAGTGTGGGAGCGCACAAGGACCTGATGGGGACTGTACAGACTCCCAATGATGGTACATGTCAGTGAGTCATGAGCAGGATCTTAGTCCTGATCAAAGGTCTTGGACTGAAGGCTGGATTTTAAGAAAGTTGTGTAAGATTTAAAGAGGCAGTTGGTGGCAGTCAGCTTGAGTAATTTCTAAGATATGAGATGAGAGACCAGTGAAACTATCAGGACTGAGTGGTCCCCATAAGTCTCAGGAAGAGTACTCAAGCCGGGCGTGGTGGCACAGGCCTGTAATCCCAGCACTCGGGAGGCTGAGACAGGAGGATTGTTGTGAGTTCGAGACCAACCTGAGCTACAAAGTAAGCTTAAGGCCAGCCTGAGCTGCATAGTGAGACCCTGCCTCAAAAAGACAAAAAAAAAAAAAAAAAGAGTACTCAGCTGCTTATAGCTGATGCACTAGATAACAACTAGTAAAGCTAGCAAGAGTGTTTAAACATTAAAATATGTTTAGAAAGCTGTAGATCCTCGCAACTAAATTGGGAACTGGGTACAGAGACAAGGTAGAAATTAGAAAACAAGGCAAGAGTGAGGGGAGAGAGGAGGTCTGCCGGGAAGCCACAGAACATGTCATTAGGAATAGGATTCTGGACCCAAGTGGCTGAACTAATAATCCTGTCCCTACTAATAACCATCTGTATGATTGCCTGATCTGTTTGTCTCCTTATCTAACAAAATGAAGAGGTAAAAGTAGCCACCTCAAAGGCCAGGTAGGAGTTAAATCAGATAGAATAAATAACAAACTTAGAACAGTCCCTGTCTGGATATGGTGTGTACTGCAGAACTACAAGTGTGTTACTCAGTCTGAGAAGCTACCGACTACTTGCAGTCTGTCTGTACATCTTTGTGATTGTAAAACGCTTAAGAGCACTCCACTTTAAGCCACACAATAAATGAGTCTGGGGACATCATTCTGTTACTTGTTTCATGAGTGGATGCCCATATTCATGCTGGGTTTTATCAAGAGATTTAGAAACATGCATCAGGAAAAGTTGGCCTTCCAAGTTAGTGGAGCAGACAAACTTTATACACAAATAATTCCAATGTAAGAGAGCAGCAGCAGGGCTGTTTGCAGGAGGGCAGGGTCCCTACAACTGATAGACCAAGAATGTCTTCACATGGAGAAGAACATCTTGGTACTTAGGGGTGAGAACAGATCTTGTTCCTGAAGAAAGTGAGGAGAAGGTTGCTATGATGATGCAATTGTGTGCTGCTTGTTCATATCCTAAGCAAAGCCCTACTTTCTCTTGCATATGTCACTCCTCCATACAATATCACATCAGTTCCACGAGCCCCTTCAATTTGCAGGCAGACAGAAACAAACACTCCCTAATAAACAGCTTTTAGCTTCCTCATAGAGTAAGCCCAGAAAACATTTCTACAATACTCCTGTGTGTTTTGACATGTACTCTACAGATTAGATGTTCAGAATTCACATCTCCCTTGAGAGATTAATTACGTTTTAAATTGTACATGTCTGTTAAAGCATGGATCAGGTGTACCTTCCCTATGTTTGTTATTGCTACTTCTGAAACTTCTTTACAGCCCAAAAGAGGTCTTAATCCCTGTCAGATGTTATTATGTTACCAACTTTTATGTAGTCTTGAAAGGGGTTGTTTATTTAGTTTCAACGACTCCTTGTTACTGCCAAATATTATTTCATTTCAGCACAGATGTAAGGGGTCCAATGACTGGAATTATTTTACAGCCCTGACACTGTGGAGAGATGGATACCAGTTTAATTATGGGCAGCTGAAAATGATCTCGGAGTCACCTGCTATGGATATTTATCATCGTTAAGAACCGTTCACCAAGCTGTTCTCGGAGCACTTTCATAAGTTCCATTTGCATTAGATGACAATATGATCTATATGGGACTGTGTCTTGTATCTTTAAATTTATGGATAGACAGTTTAATATTGCTTGATTATTTTTATTTCCTCTTGAAGTGAGAAAATGCCTTTCAGTCATTCATGTTCGTTTTCCTCCCTCTTTTGTTCAGTTTCTCTCCTTGCCTTCTCTCACTGCTGCCCTCTTCCCTCCAGCTGTTTTTCCAATTATGCCTCTTTGGAAATTATTCATTACTTAAAGAATGTGAATTGGATAGACTGGACACACAAACGATCAAGCAGTCCAATAACTAAAACATAGTTGGCACTTAATAAATGCATAGGGGACAGAGGAGGGAAGAAACAGAAAGAACCAGGAAGGAAGCTATGGAGTTTCAGAGCCTGTTTCTTAGAATTCTTCCATTTCCTCTGTTAGAGAAATAAATAGCAAAATTTCTAATTCTGTCACCTTCTGCATTATACAATGTATTACAACACAATCTATTTCATATCCTCTTCTTTTGTTTTCATCCATCTCTAAACAGATATATTTGTCCCTCTCAGATTAAACAAAGGGCTGGGTGGATGGAACAGCCAAGTTGCCACCACCTGGTCATAAACTAAAATCTATGGCCAAGGACTCCTCATTGGGTTCCTCTCCTGAACAGGGCCTTAGTATCTTTAAGGATTTCACTATTCTTGTCCTGCATGTTTAGCTAATGGTAAGAACTACCTTAGTGAGGATTTACCATGCATGTACCATTCACGATGCTTAGTCTTCTTATGGTTTGACTCATTTAGGTCTTAGTACAGTCTTACAAGATCAGCACCATTCCTACTGTCTTTCCACAAATTTTCTCTTTGGTAGGGGATAATGTTGCCACCCATGGAACATTTGGCAACATCTGCAGCTGCTTTTGGTTGTCACAGCTGAGTAACAAACCAGGATGCAAGTAAACATTGCACAATAGGCTGGCTCAGAATGGTCTTGCTGTTGATTATTTTTAAAAACAATAAAGCTTTAAGGAGGTTAAATAATTTATGAAAGATCAGCCAGTGATACTTGAGAAGTATGGAATGAATTCTGCAAGCCTCTATTGTCGCGTGTGCTGCTCAGAAGTAGGTAATGGCTTCAACAGCTGATTCATCAAAGGGGTGACACAAGAGCTGAAATCTACAAGGGCAATCTCTTTGTTTGAGGGCATCTCAATTTAATGGCTCTGTCCAGTTATTTGTAGATTATTCTTCTTTCATTCTTCTAAACACATTAGCAGAATTGAACCCATCAAACACCAAAGATCGTATACACACTGGGGTAATAGCGCCTCTGACTTTTAAGTTATTGGCGGATATAACTATATAAGACAAAACCAGAATGCACAAGTAATCATGCTACATAAGCAGTAAACTTGAAGTCAGAACATAGAGTCCTTGGATAACAAGTAAATTATACATATTTAACTTGATAATTTTTAATAATAATAATAACATCGTGCACTTTAAGGTTAGAAATGGTATGTGATTATACATATTCATTTTAAAGAGTCAAGTGAAGATGTTCCACTCTCTTTTTATTAATTCTTCAGTAGGCACAACTGTCAGTTTTTGAAGGAGCAATACCTTATCTCCAAATACATAGTCTTAAAAAAGGGCTAGTGGTATAGTTCAGTAAGAGGAAGGCTCTGGGTTCAAACCCCAGTACTCTCATTGATTTTGACAGTGTTTTAAAATATCAATTGGATATCTTTTAAAAATCTTAATTATCTCCCAAATCAACTTTAAACCCAAGCATACTTCTTCATACACATATGGACATGTACACACGTGCACATACATGTGGACTCCTGTACCCACACATGATCACATGCCACACACCTTTTGGTAGTGTACACATCTACCCACAGTGCCCATAGCTTATTCCTGAGTGTGAAGTTTCCTTTCCCTTCATTTTTCCCCACAGTACAGAGCTACTGTCTCATCTTTGTTCTCAACCCCCAGCCACCTGTGGACCATCTCTGGTGCTTTAGTTGTTCCTTGTTCCATCCGAGCCTTTGCCCTCATGACCTGGTCCTGGATTATATCAGCAGCTCCAGGCAGTGAACCCAACACTATAAAAGCCCAAAATGTGTTCACCTTCACAGCCAGCCTTAGGCACATGAGTTTTTAGGTTAGAAAAAATAGCTACCTCCTACCCTAAATTCTAGACTGTGCTGTGTATTCCTTATTGCTTGAAATGATTTCGTCTGCCACAAGTCTGTCTCAGTCAATAAGGAGGGATTAAAAATTCCAAAATACAGCAAACTCACTGCTATCAGTAAATACTCAGAGTTACCAACTTAAATCTTTTCTGCTTTGCTTGCAAGAGGAATTTGAAAAGCAAAGACATTAGATAGCTAAGAGGAGGAGGAGCATAACAGAGGAGAAACAGCCAACAGAAAGAGGTCAGAAGCAAACTCAAATCCTGGTATTACCCTCTCCCAGCCTGTTTATTTTCATGGAGGGCTGGGCATATCTCTTAGTGCGAAAGCCCTTGATTTTCATTACTCCTCACCTTTAGCACTGTGTGAATCTGAGTATACCACTGTTATTTAACAAGTATGTGCAACTGTCTCAGATAGTAATAAAATATGCTGAGGATGGTGCTGAATAGTTGACTTTCCTTTCAGCTTGGGTAGGGTGATGGGCTGGCTACATAATCATAATTTTAAATGAGATACTCTATTCACTATTACCTAGGCCCATCCTGACCAAAATAGTAGCCACTAATACTTGTGAATATTTAATCAGATAAAAAATAAAACTAAAATCTTTAGTTCCTCAGTCTGTTGAGTCACACTGTCCAGCTACTCAACAGACACCTGAGGCTAGTGATCTATTACATAGATATAAGACATTTTTATTATCACTGAAATTCCATTAGCACCAATGTGGACAAAGATGTAGTCTTGGAGAGCACTCAGAGTTGTTAAAGGCAGCAGGAAGCAAAACTGCTTGTACAGTGTTGTTGAGATCAGCAGTGTTACTAACAAAAATATCCATGCACCTAACAGAGAAAAAAGGAATTGGCTTAAATCTAAATGTCTATTGATGGGGAACTAGATAAATAAACAACCAAGCAATGATATGAGATTGTGATGCTTACTGAAAAAAAGCATAATAAATAATTCATATTAGCACAGAAAGCTGTCCTAATTATGTTTTTATGGAAAAATACAAATCACTTAAAATGAATGAGTTCATTTTTATAAAATGTAAAAAGGATATACATATGTTTATATACATGTACAGGGGATTAGAAAGGATACCCAAGACTTCATTAGTGGTGACTATCTCTTGGGAAGACATACTGGAAGGAGTTGGAGAAAAAAATTTTTTCACAGTACACCCTGCAGCACTTTGTGCTATGATACAGGGAAATAATATTCTTCCTTTGTCACTTTAATCACACACTAATGAAATAAGATACCCAAAAATTCTGATGTCAAGAAAGAAATTTAGACCTCTCCCAGTCCAAAGTCTGTTTTACAGACTGGTATGGACTAGATTAAGATCTAGGATCTGAACCTGCTCCTGTGTCTGAGGTCTTTATCCAAACCAGTCCTAAATCACTAACCCAAAAGTGAGTGAAGCCATACTTTGCAGATTATTGCAATTACTGCAATAAACTCACTGCTCAGGAAGGCTCTGAAACTAATGAATCCTTTTAAGGGAACAAGTGGCTTCTTGAAGCTCCTTGGGAGAAAGTCTTCCACAAACCGTCTCTCTCCTTTCTCCTCTCCTCTCTCTGTCTCTCATGGCTTCATCTTTCCCTTTCTTTGACACACCACTCCCAAGCCTATTTCAAGCAAGAGAAATGCAGATCCATAGTGTTTGCACATCCACAGAACTCACCCATGATTAATATGTAAGTTAATGATTCATACTGCTCTGTATGTTAATAATCACGCCAAGGAAATCAAACAGAAAACCTCATGGTTTTCCATTCTATCCATTCACCATCCATCCACCATCTTTCCATCCATCTATCCACCATCCATCCACCCATCCACTATCCATCCATCTACTGTCCATCTGTCCATCCACCATCTGTCCATCCATCCACCATTGATCCATCCATCTACCACCCATCCATACATCCATCATCCATCCATCCATCTCTCTATCAATCTACCATCCATCCATTCATCATCCACCTGATTTCCATGGGAATGTGCAAGGAAATTCTATGTACTAGGCAGATAGAAGTTTGTGCTTACTAAAGTGAACAGGTAATGTAGCTAGGAGGAATGACTAGATGTGAGAGGAAGGGCCTAGCAAGCAAGGAAAGAATTTGATCTACCTGTTTCAGATGGTGGTAAATATGATGTTTTCGAGCCAAGTCAGTGGTAAAGAGGGAAATGGTGTTCTTTTTCCTTAATGTTCTCAGAATTACAAATTTCCTAAGATGAGAAGAGCATACACAACCCCAAAGCAATTATCTTTGCACAACAACCACAGCTTTCTGCCTCAGCTAATTCTTCAAAGGGACTTTTCTTATATGCCCTTCTTTCCCAGTAAAAGCACTTTCAGTTGCTGGTAGCTGAGCCTCCTAGTCCCTTCCACCTGGAAACCTGATATGTGCAAGTCCAGGAATTCTCAGCCCTTATCTTGGCAATAGTTGTCACCATTTCCAATAAGTTCCTTTAGCGTATATGAGACTTTTGTGTGAGTGCCAGTTTCTGCCTCATGCCCAGCACACTTGTTCGGTGTTTGGGCCTGATAAACAATCAGGCTTTCACCCGTTAGGACTGTTGCTCTGCCTTAGATTTCTCTCAACTCACTCCCTGCCCACTACTTCCTTGCTGCTGCCACATGGTGCACACTCTCCCCAAAACCCACAGTCCTGGTCATCTTGTCCAGGGACACACGCATGCGCATATACACAGCCAGGCGCATGCACGCACGCATGCAGACCATGGATGCCGAGCCTTTGCAGAGCTCTAAAGCCAGAGGTTTGCGGGACAGCAGCAGCCTGAAATGGTCAGAGAAGAAGTTCATTTTCTCTCAAGCTTGTGTCCTCTTCAGTTTCTAGTTTCCCTGCCAATGCCTTTCACACATAGATCTTCTGAGGATTTTTCTTCTGGCACCAAACTTCTGGCTGACTGGGTAGAATTGGGACTTGTGTGGCATTAGAAGAAAGCCCTTTTAATGGGAATTAACCCCCTCTTTCTGGCCTCCTGGGGTGACCCACATACTAGGACCATTTTCAGCCTCATATTTTGTTTTGTTTTTTCAGAACCAGAGATTGAACTCAGGCCCTTGCACTTGGCAGGGAAGCGTTTACTCCACTGAGACATCTCCCCAACCCCAGTCTCATGTTTTGATTTCAACACAGACTCTAATTTTCATTAATTATCCCTAAGACTCATGATATTGTACAAAAGTGCCACTTGCATGGCGCTTTTGTACAATATCATGTACTCAGATCAACCATAGAGAAAAGACATTGTGCAGGCTGTGCCTCCTCCAGCCCTGTCTGTCCTATGTCCCCTCCCTATGGGTCATGTCTCAGGCTCCCATAGGGCCCCCGTTAATGCTGCCTTCCTCTGCCCTGCCTCAGCCTCTGTCTGCAGATTGAAAGGACACCAGCCGCCATGGCACCAGCTACACTGTCCATCACCCATCTCCCCAATCAGGGCAATGCACCACTGTTACTCTAGTGGTGTGCCAGATTTGGATTTGAAAACTGGAACTCTACTGGCAGCGTTAGACAAACCAGAAATACCTTTCATGGCTTGCAAAATACTTTTCTCAGGGGATGCTTCATTGTACTTTGAGTTCATTTTAACAGTGAGGCAAGATTCATAGATTTCCAGAGAGGAGAGGCTAGCAAGCACCTGCAGAGATATCCCATCTATCACTAGGATGCCAGGCAGGCTTCCCCAAGTTCATGCCCCCAGGCACAGGTGAGCTTTTACAGATGATCAGGGAAAGAGGTTCCTCGTCACTCAGGTAGCCTGTTCCAGCGTTAACTTCCCCTCAACACTGTCATCATCTTTGTGGAGTAAGAAACGTTCCATGCTAGGCTGCTCTGAGCTTTAAAAGCCCCAATTTGAATATATTTTGGACCAGATGTCACACAGCAGCCTGACTATCAGCATACTGTTTCACTGGTATTGAAAAATGCCCTCTCTAGCCAAATATTGATGTCTTCTCTTGGGGTTGGACCAGACTAACAGTGTTCATTTTACAGTGAGAGTCTGACCTGTGGTCTGTATAGGATCCCCTTCCATCTTGGATCTGCTCGTCATTAAATAGTGAGGCTCTGCAGGTGTACTGCGAGTTTCCTTGCTCCCAGAAATGACAGCCATCGGGTCCATTTTCCTCAATTGTGTTAGCAGGAGCAGAGCCGCCATGAAAGCTAAGTGCTGTCTCCTGGAGAGGGCTCCATTCAACACACATGCAGCTTTCTGCATGTGGTTTCTTCCTTTCATTTTTAGAAAAGATAACTTTAATGGAACCTTTCCCTGCTTTTCCCATTCCGCCTTGCAATGCAAGAAACCCGTGGTCTCTGAGAGGTCCAGTTACATTTTGGCACACTATAACCCACATGGCCATCACAGTTAAAGTGAAGTATGCACCTCCCTCTCTTGCAGCTATTTCCTTTGGCAAAGAGAAAGTCAAGGGAATCGGGCTGACCATGAAGGCCTGACCAAGAACTTCAGACAAGACTCAGCTCGAGGCATGCAGGGCCACGTGATCACTGTCAGACTGAGGCCCTGAAACTGACACCCTATGCACAGGGCAAAGTGATTGCTCCAGGGGACAGGGGAGAAGCAACATGTCAGAACATTTTAGTAACACCTAATTCATCTCAGGGTTATAAATAAATATAATGCTAATTTAAAAACAAAACTTAAAAATACTTTAGTAAGATTACTTCTGTGAGAGTCCTACAGGCGGACGTGAACTTTATTAAGGAGACAACATGGATAAAGAGAAACACGTAACAACTTTTATGGTATATTTTACATGATTTTATTATTTTTTTTGCAGTAAATAAAGTGCTTATAGGACTCCAAGGAAAAGGGCCCAGATGTTAGAGAGTTGTGTGAAATTCAGGGGAAACAAGCTGTAAAAAACATAGTCATAAAACAGGCTGTCAGTGTCACACATCTGGACAATACAG
Organism: Ctenomys sociabilis; assembly: GCA_004027165.1. Taxonomy (NCBI): domain Eukaryota; kingdom Metazoa; phylum Chordata; class Mammalia; order Rodentia; family Ctenomyidae; genus Ctenomys; species Ctenomys sociabilis. The sequence goes on along the minus strand of PVKA01008200.1, from coordinate 62,687 downwards.
CTGTATGTTCCTGGTGGCTGTCGTCACCCAAAGAAAACTCAATAACCTTATTTCACCCCAATTAGGCTGCATACCAAAAGGACCAACATTAAGCTGTAAGGGGGGCAACAGTTATATGGGGGTCTCTGTATCAAGTCAATTTTAACTTTCTTTTGAATTTGTTCACAAAAAATAAAAGCCTGATAACATAGTCATTTCCACTATTATAAAGCCCTATTCGATTTAGAATGTCCTCCTAAGTCAGAATTTGACAATTTAGGCTAGTAGCTATGCCAAACAATACACTTTTTGTAGCTAGAAAGTGACCTGTCACTCATCCCCAAAAGGAAACCTGCCCATTTCACTTCCCATGTTCTGGGAGTCTGATGCCCTTGCTGAGAAGCACTCTCTGCCTTATTGGAAAAGTCAGTCGATCTTCAGACAATCACATCCTGTTTGATAACACTGGGACACTTTTCCATCCCCTCCCCTCTTTTTTCCATTGTCAGCAGTGAAGCATCTTTACAATGAGACAAATATTACAAAACTTATGGTAAAATACGCTTTCATTTTTTTTCATCACCGACTGACTGTCAAAGGTTATGAAATGTCACTTTTTCTAATACTTGTATTTCTTCACAGGTGTTAATTGCAGCAAAATCAATTATGGATAGTGGAGAGAAATTAACCTTACCAATGATAGGGAAACTCCTGAAATTTCAACTTCTCCAGATTAAATTAAAAGACCAGCAACGACGAGAAAATGAAAAAAAGGTACTGCGTGGCACATGGGTTGTCTAGGTTGGGCAAGCGGCTAAGAAAGGCAGTCAGCTTCCCAAGGAGCACCTCTGGTCCCCCTCAGCCACCAGGAAGCAATGCCTGGCAAATACACTTGTCACCTCAGATTTTTAGAGAAGAGTCTCTCCAAAGAGCTGCTGGAGGAATTATGATAAGTCCATAAAAGTGTACTTATATAATAAAATGATAATACTTAAGGCATGTACTCTAGATTGTTTTTATGTCAGTATATTTATACTTTTACCAAGGACATGACCCATTAAAGAAACTAAGCAGGAGAAGTAAATATAAAAAGGGGGAGAAAAATCTCCTTAAGTCAGAATCTAAGTATTTGAATGGTTTTATTGGATATTCTATAGGAGAGGCTACTAAAATAGCAGCACATCTGCACCTTTGTAATAAAGTAACTGTTTCACCAGCCATCCATCACTCCTATTTTCATATAATACCTCTGATCATTACTCCACATATGGAGTTCTCGTTGAATTTGCCTATGGAAACCAATCAGGGCATTTTCAAAGTATTAACATTTTCATGTGAATAAGGTTTTAAAAATTCTTTTTGCAAAGTGATGCCAGGTTCAACTCTATTTGTTATGAGCACTGCTCAAAATGAGAAATATTTTTCTTACTCTTAAAATCATGCTGAAATAATTTTGGAAAACTACATGCTTCTGTGAGCACATGTGTACTGTGTGTGTATGTGTGTGTACGTGTATACATGTGTATATGAAATGTGTGGATTTATGCATAAGCTGTTTCTTTATAATTTCAAAAGAGGCAAAAATCATTTAGCTGAGAAAGAAAAAATAATTATATATCAATAATATCTAATTCAAGACCCCCAAATCTAGTTTCCTATTTGAACTACTTTCTTGACAGACTAATTATATAAATGATAATAATAATAAATAATAGACAAAGCTAAGACAATAGGGCTTTGTGGTTTTCAAGGAGATTCAAGGAGCATCTCATGAGCATGATACAGGCCGCCCTCAGTACATTTCTACTCATATCAGTACACTGGATAGTATAGTTTTCATCTATTAAACACTTTTTTTTCCATTGAGTACAGAAGAATGACTGTATTTTAAGAAAAAATACATGAAATTAAGTGGCAGAAGAAAAACTGGAAAATCTGAAAACAGTATAGTAACATCTGTTCTTGCCTGTTTAAATTCCAGTGTCATATGGAAATTTAAATTATGAGACATAGACTGTGAGTCTTGTGAAAATTTCTGCATCTTTCGTGTTTGGTGCTTTTCCATAGCACCTAAATAGCATGCTAACGAGTGTCAATTTGCTTGTTTTCCATCTATTATTTATCTATTATTAAAAGGCAGTTATTACTGATTATAGAAATATTTTTCAAATTTCAGTTAACAAACCTTAAATAACGAGTAATATACTATCCGGGTAATTTACAATAATTTTTAAGGCATGCAATGATATAAAAAACATTCTTGAGTTATTGTTTTGCTCAGCAGGTCTTTGAATTGTGAGCTACAACCACATTGCTATGAGTCTGAGAATATGAAAATGATTTAATTTACTTGTTGAAAATTTTAAAAGTCCTAAGGAATTGGGCCTTGAACTGCAGATATTAAAGAAAAAATATTTGACACAGATAGTGAAGACTTTGAGTAATTAACAGCCAATAACTGGGTGATCTAATTGCATGTCTGTTTGGGGGGCTCCTGAAGTACTAACCTCAAATCCCTGAGTCAAAAGCCATATGAGTAGGTGTTAAATAAGTTGATGAAAATTGATTGGAATGGAACACTTTCCAGAAAATATTCTTGGTAAAAGCAAGATGAAAGGAGTTGTATGTGGGATGATGTAATCTATGTTCGATTCAACAGCACTGCCCAAGAGGTCAGCTGGAACAATTGAGCTTAAGGCTCTACAGCCAGGAGTTTGGTAAAAAACAAAATCAATAGAAAGTTTGTAAACCTGCTACCATCCTGCGCATTAGAAAATGAATAAAGAAAAGAAAAAGAGGATGTTACCCAAATTCTTCTTTCCTAAACCTAGCATGAAATTCTATAATTCCTGTAAGGGGAGTGACTAACTCTTCAGCTTTTTCACCACAGCATGAAATTCACAGAAATGTTTCTTTCAAATGTTAATGAAAGAACATTTCTTTCAAATGTTAATAAAAGTGAAGTACTTCACTTCCATCTGCACAGCCCAAGTAACGTTCTGTGACTTCTGTGTTTTAACTTGTGGAATTCATTTTTACAAATGAAATGCTTAAAATACCCATCACAAAAATTACAGAAAATATTAGGGGAAAAGGAAGAGCCAAAATAATAGTATAATTTATATTTGTATAGTATGTATGTATACATATAATGTATCGCAATATGTTTAATCCTGTTTTAATCAAAACTTTTCTTAAAAATAAATAACATGGTAAATAATATTCAGCTACCAAACTCAGTAAACATGTTTCAGATGCTAAAGTTTAGTAACCTACACCACATAGCCTTTGCTTTCTACTTTGCAAGGAAGCTTGCTAACTAATCAGTATGATAAAAATAATTATTAAAATTTAATGTTACTAATATTGCAAAGATGTTTTTACAAATATTTTTAAGGCCTTTTAGAATGTGAATTTCTGGAGCACAAATTCTGGCCATTAGTTGTAAATGACTAGCATCTATTTTAAAATATTTATTTATTTGAAAATACTGACTTAAATACTTCCAAGTATAGTATATGAAAAAAGATGTTCTATTTCTATAAATATATTTTAGCAGATCAGAATATAACCTTCTGCACAGCAATGCCAAATTAAACTTTTATTGCATTTCAAAATGTGGATCAAAGTGTTCAGATTAGAAATAAATATTTATTAAATAATTATCTCAACATTTATTTTACATTTTTAATTCCATGCTATCAGCCTATCATTAATTCAACAAACATTTCTTCAAACAAATATTTATATAAACAATATGTTAGTCATGTATATCTTATAATGTTCCTTACTGTTTTAAAATAAATTGCTCGGTTTCTGTTCTGAACTATATATTAATTTAATCAATATCTGAAATTTTATTTTCACTCATATTTTGCTCCCGACTAAGTCAAAATTTTATGTAATAGACTACCCATAAACATCTACTCAAAACCAAAAGAATTATGAATCAATATTTCAGTTCTATGAAAATTTCAACAAGAATTTAATCATAAAAAATAAATGAAAATGACTAACACAAAAAGTCATTAGCATTTAAATAATAAGATTAAATCTAGTCTTATTTGCCTCTCAGTTCAGCGTGTTTTATTTTTTACACACACACAAACCCTAACATACTGTATGTTTTTCATTTATGAATTGAAATAAACAGTGCGTGCTTTTTTCAGCTCTTTAAGATAGTGCCAATCTTTTGCGGAGAAGAAGAGCTCTTTCACTTTGTGGCTCGTGGACTTCCCATGTATTACATCATTTTCTTGTGTGCTAGAATTGAAAGATAAAGATGCAAAGAGCTACGAACAAATAATAGTGTTAAATTTTTCTTAAAACGATTCAAAACTAATACTGCCTAATTTTGATAAATACAGCATCGTGCAGCTGCAGACAGCCCACAGCCTCCTCTGAAAGGGAACCGAAGAGAACTGAGAGTAGCTTTCACAGAAACTTCGCAGCTTTCTCCTGGCGCAATCCCGCAATCCTGGAGATCAGCCAATGCAATACCATTGTGTGTGTGTTTTGTTTTAAAAGAAAGGCCAGAGGGACATACCAGGAAATTACAGGCTGGTTAGTTTTGAATCAGTTGTGGTTAAAATCTTTAGAAACTATTTTAAGAAATCAAACAGAGGAAGAGCAGGAACTCAGTCTAGAGGAACCCGTGTGGTTTCAGGAAACGAATAACTTGCCTCACTGACTGAATGGAATTCTTGGAGGCTGTACGTTGGGAATGAGGATGCCATCAACCTGAACATTGGCTGCAAGATGCTTCAAAACCCAACAGTTCAGGAGAAATGACAAATATCCGCCCGACTGACTTCTCTCTAAAACAGAACTTTTAGAGAGAAGTGCTTTTCTAATCTTTTTTTTATTAATGAAAACTTTTTACAGGGCTTCTAGAAAACTTTAAAGAAACACATGCATAAAAAAATAGGATAATATTTTTAAGTAGCTATAGTACATCAATCAGCTAATAATAGTGAGCTACCATTATTGACCATTTCGTACTGAATTCATCCTTGATGTGTTATATTACTTAATCTTTGAAATGATTTTACGAGTTAGAAATTTATTCCCAAATTTCAGTTGGTGAAAACTTAAATAATTTCCCAAAGGCAAATAGCTCCTTTCAGTAGCAGATTAAAAACATAAAGCTCTCCAAGTCTGAAGGCCATGCCCCTCACCACTATGCACACCTCCCTCGAGAATCTCAGTGAATATGAAAGGCTCAGGGTACCCAAGAAGTAGGTGCTGCCAGTGATGTTGCCTGGTAATCTATCAGCTACCAGCGATCATATGGTCCTACTGATTATAGCATGCACAACATCTGGAGGTTAAACATAGCAAGTGATGAGAAAAGAGTAGGGGCTGGGGCAATAGCTCAGAAGTCTAAGTGCCTGCTGGGCAAGTTCAAGGAGCTGTGTTCCATCCCTGGTACCACTTGCCATGCCTGCCGTGCACCTAGCTGGCCACCAAAACTGGGCATGGTGGTACACACCTATGATCCCAGATCTGGGGAGGCTGAAACAGGAGGATTATTACTACAAGTCCAAGTTGTATAGTGAGACCCTGTACCAAATCAGTAAATAAAAGATTTTTAAGAAAGAAAAAGGAGGGCCGGCCAAATGGTGGAGCAGATTAAAGCACCTAGAAGCAGTTACCAGAGTTCAATCCTGGGCCTGTCATGCCAGCTCCATCCCTAGCGAGCCCTGAGAAGGCTATTGAAACTGGGCGTGGTAGCATGCACTTGTAATCCCAGATCTTGGGAGGCTGTACACAGGCAGATCACTATGAGTCCAAGCTAATAATGAGATCCTGAACACCCGTAGACCCTTCCATAAAATACAGGAGAGAAAGAAACAAAGAAGAAAGAAAGGAAAGAAAGAGGAATAAAACTCACCAAAGACAGAGGCCACTGAGACGATCAACCACTGACTCCCAAGACAGTTCTGACTTAATTTCCATTCCTGCCTTTGCTGTCCAGAGTGTCTGAAGGAATATTTCAGAACAAGACCACGTAAGATTATTTCGCATATCCTCATCCCCCTCTCTGCCCTTTTGGATGGGGAGTAGTGCACCACTGGCTCACTGGGTGCTAATATGTCTCAGAACCACACAGGATCCTGGATGACACAGACCTCAGACTTATATCAGACCCAGCTTCCTCACTCCCACCATGTCACACACAGAGAAGGCCATATTTTGTTTCTTTGAACTAGGAACTACACCCTAAGGTGGCAATGTGACACCTGGGGAAATTCTGTGGGTCCCTAATTGTTGTATTCTTGGTCAAGTGAAACCAATACTACATGCCTAAGTTTACATTATCTGTACCACAGCAACTCACTAAAGAAACAAGTCCTTAGCTCGGTTTCATACATTATATTTTCCACTTAGTAGAGGTACAGGAGAAGGAGTGAGAAAGGGAGGAAGATAGGAATAAGGTCGAAGGCAATAACCAGAAATTATAGAAAAGGCAAAACACACCATTTGCAATGCCAGAAACATATAAAGTTAATGGTAGGATTTTTAGGATGTTTCTTTTCTGTTTCTCTCTGTGGATTTTATTTTCATAGTTATAGTCAGTGTAAAAACATTTTGCTCCAAATTTTTTCAGGATAAAATATATTATAAATTTTGCTCATTAGCATAGTTTCCTCATGTATTCTTATTTATATAATGTTTCATTGGTCAATGTAATTTTCTTCTGTTATAGAATTTTCATTTTTATATTTTTAGAATAAGCAATGTATTCTGTAGTGTAGAAATTCTCCATATCTTGAATAATTTTTAGCATAAATTAATACAGATGGATCCTTAAGGTCCAGAAATGTTCCTATTATCTTTTATTTCCAAAGCGGATCCTGAAACCATTAAGATCCAGTTCTGCACTTAAAACACGCTCACCTGGTAAAATGAATTTGGAAATCACTGTGCATTACATTCAGTCTTGGAAATATGACAGCACAGGAGGTGACTAAAGATAGAAGAGTTTTATTAAAATAAATATTTTTTAATACAGCTTAATCTCTCAAATTTCCTCACCCCCTACACTTTCTATCAGTCTACCACCATCTGAGACCAGAACAACAAACATGAGGTAGAGCACCATCTTTTTTTTTTCTTCTTACTGTACCGGGGATTGAACTCACTTGCCAGGCAAGAGTTCATTCTGCTGCACTATCCCCCTGGTCCCTAGAGTGCCATCTTGACAGGAAACTAAAGTTCACTGAAGAAAGACCCTATTTCTCACAAGCCAGATAGTCATGTGAGTTAGTTACAGTTTCCACATGAACTCTTCACTTCTTTAATATTATTGAAAGGATAAATTACACAGAAAACATACCCATAATATTCATTGCGAACTATGAGCAAGATGAAATGCAACTATTTGTCATCAGCTCCATTGACTTTTGTTATAGTTTGTGTCTAGTTGTGCCCCCCCCCAAGCCTCATGCATGCAGTCATGGGGTGGACTTCTAGAGTTTGCAATTAACTCATGATGCAATGGGATTATGGGCATGAGTGCTGCTGGGATTATGGGTATGAGTGCTACACCCAGCATGGGGTGAGATAGCCTCAGTGCAATTTAAGGGAGACAGACTTGCTCTGTGTGGTCATTGTTGCTGCTGCTCCTCCCCTGCTTTCTTGCTCTTTGCCACTCCATAAAGGGACGCTCTCTGCCATGTGCCCCTCTGCCTTAGAGCCAGATGGTTATGAACTGAAACCTCCAGTAACTGTGAGCTAAATAAACCTTTCCTTCCCTAATTTTGAGTGCTGGGTATTTGTCTCCACAACAAAAGAAGAGTAACCAAGACAATTTTATACCTCTTACCTCTCATTCATAGTGAGAAATAGAAAAACACCGATTTTATTTGAATTTTGACATCAAAAAGGCATTTACAAATAAATACATGATCTGAAATATTTGCATGTACCTAAAAACTAGGTTCTCCTCTTTAAGAGAATGATCATATTCCTTTTCCCTTTATAAAGACAATAATTTGGGTATAGGTAGGTGGCATTTCTTACTTAACTGAGTATGTGAAATGCCAACACTATTTTTAGTCACCATTAAGGCAAATCCTCACATCTGCTACGTAGCTTAAATGGTTAAGAAAGCTCTGTGCCTGTCCAAAGCCTTCTCACAGTGGGAGGCATCCAGATGCTTTCTGTACATACTTTGCTTAAAGAAAATGTATTCTGTAATGAACTTGACTCTCCCCTTCAGATGCTGGCGCACATGTGCACCCCAAACATCAGGAAGAGAAGGACTTCTGAAATACTTCCCGGATAAGTTTTCTTTTTTCTTGAACTGGAAAGAGCTCTCCCTGAATTTTTGAAGTTCTGAGCAGATGACCAAAGAAGTATGGGAACATGCAAGGGGCATATTCAGAAATCCACCTCCAGCACCTCTACATGAAGTTGTTTAGAGAGAACTGTAGCAGTTATGTGAAAAAAAAGATACACAAAATAATCTGAATACATAATGAATAATGATACATAAAATAATTTAAAGAATGTATCAAAATGTCATCATGCATTTTTAGGTGGTAGAATTACGTTGACTTGTGTAAATTCTGTATGTCTTCCAATTTTTGGATTAAGAATGATTTTATAATAAAATATAAATACTTAAGCAAATTGAGATTTGTAAGAATCCCCTTTAAAACTACTTTTGGAAAAGTTGAGAAAGGTAGACATTTCAACACTAATGAAAATTAGTTTAGAGTAGTGAGTGAGGGGAGAGGGATAACTCTGCATAAACCAGAGAGCACCCAGCCTGGGGAAGACAGTGGAGGCAGAAGACAGAGGAGAGTGGAAAAGAGGTCAGAGCACGCAGTGGCAGAGATCAGCAAGAGAGCCACAGGAGACAGGCTTCGAGCTTGCAGCCAGACCAGCTTGTGTCTCTAGCACAGCTGGGTGTCTTAGACCAAAGTGTGGGTTTTAATTTGCACAATGTGAATACAACTCTTAGAGGTTGTTTTTTGAGGTCAAATTAAAAAGAGGACCTCTCATATTCCATTACTGGGCTGTACCACTAGAATTTCCTACTACTAAGTTTTGGTTGTGGTCCGCCCTCTCCTCTGCATGGTGCCAAGAAAACTCAGAAGGAAGGGCCTGCAGAGCTCCTGAGCTGATGGAACTCCAACAACAATAGAAACACCATGTTTTAAAGACTTTTGTTGGTACATGTTGTAGTATATATGTACGTATAATATTTATATGTATATATATTTTATATGTACATTGTATATTGTATGTTATATTGCACATATTATATGTACATTGCATATACATATTATATATTTTATATTGTATATATGTGTGTATATAAATAACATCTTTATCCTTATTTCCTCTTACTGCTCCCCTTCCCATTCCCCCCACCTCAGCAACCCTGCTAACTTCGCAGTCAACCTCCCTGAAAAAAATCTTTTAAAATGTTCACTCTGTTCAGCAAACATCTGTGAAATAACAAAAGACATGAGTAAATGCATAAACAAATATGTACTCTTTGACATTACATTACAACAGTTCCCTTCTCCAGATCGAAAGCTTGCGTTGGTATTTGATTTAAAATTGTTGTGAGACAGTTATACTACTTCTGTGAAAGTTTCAGGTGGATTTTGATGACACAGTAGAGACTCCCCCATGGCAAAGCCTGCTGTCTACTAGGGGCTGTGCGGGGCCTGGCACACAATGGGCTGGGCCCCAAAGCATGCGCTGAAGTGCCCAGGGCAACCTTGCAGGCTTGTCAGACTTGGGCACCAGCTCAGGCTCTCTATGGGCTCATAAAAGTGGGTTAGGGTACTCAGGCAGAATGAGCTGGCTTTACTCCTGAGGTTCAGTTGTTACCCTGACAAAGCCTCAGTCTCCTTCTGAAAATCATACTTTGTCCAAGGCAGCTATGAAGACAAAATACTGCTATACAGTAGGAACTCAGTAAATAGAAACAATGATATTGGTGACAGTGATGTTAACAGTAATGATGACAGCTATGATTTCATTGGCCATTTACTAATTCATTGCTTTAAATATTAGTTTTATAGGAAAGAACTATCAGTTTCAACTGAAAGTTTCCTCCTCATAGATAGCATGTAGACAGAAATTCCAACTGTCAGGGCAAGGGAGAGGTAATCCAGAGGTCTAAGCACCTGCCTGGCAGCACGAGGACCTGGGTTCCGTCTCCAGTACTGAATGCTAAGCTGGCCCTGGAACCCTAGGTGCACCGTGCTGGCCACTGAAACGAGACACAATGGCTCATGCCTGTAAGCCCAGTCCTGGGGAGGCTGACACAGGAGGATCACTATGTGTCCAATCTGCATAGCAAGATCCTGTACCAAATAGATAAAGATTAAAAAAGAAAGTCCAACTGTCAGAATATTGTGCAAAGAACCTCAAGTCTAAACCAAAGGAGTTAAATTAATAATTTATATTGCTGACCCCTGAGGCTGCCACAAAATACCTCCACAGTTGGCAAGACCCTCATTTCACTCAGTCAGGACATGCTTTACTTTGGACAATTTGGAATGAACACTGCTATGCTCTGCCTTCCTAGCTCCTCCTTTTCATTGTGTTTTGTTGTGAGCAGTTATCACTTCTGTAATGCTCCTTTCCTTTATTCCTCCTGCATTGTTTACTCCTGTGGTCATCCTATGAAATTTGAACATCACTGCTCTTACGATCTCCCATCCTCTAACCTTGGAAATTTTCTGTCTTCTTCCTACTTATAGCCTAATATCCCTTCCCTACAGAATTTCTTCAACTTGATCCTAACTTCCAAGCCATGGAGGCACCAGTTTCTACCTATTGCTACACCTGCTGTTTGTTTAGTTTAGACCACATGGTCCTGATTACTGTTGATCATTTATTTATACAATTTTGTTCCCTTATTCTCTCCTATCAAATTATTTTGCAAAACTCCCAGGATGAGCTCAGGGACCCAACATTTTCATGTCTTTCTGAGCAGTCAAAGATAACTGAGGCATACATACAGTTCAGCACACTAATTCTGTTTTAAATTAACAATCTCAAAATTTCCAGTAATGCGCCAAAGCTGGCAAATCTGTGCTCCATTTGTTTCAATACTTTGAAATTGCTCCCTCACCCTGAAATGCCTCATATTATTATCTATATTCAAGCCTCCTGTGTCTTACCTAACAATTTCAGTTGCTGACTTTGCCTCATGCTTTGCTTAGAAATTTGAATCTTTCTTTCAGTACCATCAAGACCTCTCCCTTCTTGCATCCATAGCCAGCCTCCCACCTTCAACTTGCTGCTCATACTAAGCTGAGAAATTTTCACTCTTCCCATCTATCCAGAGTCACCGATACATGCTCTTGATCTTGTTCCATTTGTGTACCTCAAGAATTTTCCAAGGGTCAGCCAAATAGTTCAGTGGATTAAAGCACCTGCAAGCAAGCTCAAGGGCCAGGGATTCAATCCCGAGGCCTGCTGTGCTAGCCCCGCCGACGGGGTGCACTGAGACTGCAATTGAAACTAGGCGTAGTGGCGTGCACCTATAATCCCAGCTCTTGGGAGACTGTAAACAAGTGGATCACTACAAGTCTGATCTGGTATTGAGAACCTGAACACCTTGTAAACTCTCCCTAGAATACAAAAAAATAAATAAAAATAAAAAAGAATTTAAAAAAAAAAAGAATTTTCCCTATTGGGCCAGCAAGATAGCTCCTTCAGCAAGCATAGGGACCAGGATTCGATTCCTGGTACCATGTGCCATGCAGGCCCCTTCCGCAGGTGCACTGAGCATGAAGTTCAGTGACCTTGTCTGAGTGTGGTGGCACATGCTATATTATTTACTGGGGAGACTGAAAACAGAAGGATCACTACGAGTCCAGGGTGCATAGTAAGACTGTCTCAGTTATTGTAGTCTCATTGCTGAACAAATGCCCAACACTCAAAAAGAAAGAAAGAAAGGTCTATTTAGCTCACAGTTACTGGAGGTTTCAATTCATACTCGGCTGTCTCCAAGGCAAGTGGCCCATGGTAGAGAGCAACCTTTCATGCTGCAAAAAAGCAGAGTGGAGCCAAGGGAGGAGTAGTAGCAACAATGGCAATAGAGGGAGTCTGTCTTTCTGTCTGTTTTATGTTACATTCAGGCTATCTGGCTCCAAACTGGGTGTAACACTCATGCCCATAATCCCAGCAGTACTAAAACCCATAATCCCAGTGGCTCATGAGTTAATCTCAAACTCTAGAAGTCCCCACCCCCTGATTTCATGAGGCTTTGGGGAGACAACTAGACACAAACCATAACAGAGACCCTGTCCCAAATACATAAATTAAAAAAAAAAAAAAGAAAAGAAAAGAATCTCCCCATGTCATTACTACCACCCTCTCTACTGGGTTTTCCCATCATCCTGTAAATTTGGCGTGCACACATGCATACCAACATACCTTGGCCTCACCCCTCTCCAGTCATCTCCTCTAATGTATGATTGGCGCTCTGGTTCCCCTTCACGACCAAACCTCTCCAAACAGTCATCTGTGCAGATGGTCTCCCCATTAGTACAGCTTCCCTGTTCACTACCTTCACACTCAATTTTAATTCTCTCTCTAACATGAGCCACAACTCTCAACACTTACATTTTTTCCATTTTGAGTCAATCCATTCCCTGCCTTCACACTAGATTTTTATATCCCTTCACTTAGCTACTTTGTCTCTTCTGGCATCTCCTCCTAAAACAAATTGCTGAGTGTTCTGAGATTCTAGGATCCCCGACTTAATTCTTACATTGATTAGGAGCTCTTACTCTCTCACTCAAGCTGATTCATCTCCTCTCATGCAATTAACATTTGTAACTCTAGCTAAGTGTCTCTTCTAAGAAGAGAATGTGTGTGTTTGTCGTTCTCCTTGCCATCACAGGGTCATTGGAAATATACCATAATCACTCTTAATAAGCTGCTTACCTACAGTAAAAATAGTGTTGCCTCCAGTAGTACTAACACCAATCACACAGTCACAGTACAATCCAGAGCACTAACTTTGATGTGCTCATTTCTGATATTTTAATTCCTGCAGTTTCTATACCCTAAATGGGTCTCAATCCAATTTTTTTCTCCACTCTCCCAACATGTTCATGTGAGTCTTATATGAACTACTGATGGAGTTTCCTTGCTCAACTTCTAGTTTACAATCTTTCAAATTCATTGCAGTCCTCCACCTGATACCTTTTAAGACTTCATGGAACTTTAAATAAAATATAAAGTTGTTACTCCTCCTCCAAAGCTCTGGATGGCCTGGCCTAGCTCTATCTCCCACCCCTGACCTTGGGTCACTCTGCCCTTGCCCTTATTTGTCTGCTACACCTGCCTCCTTTTAGTTCTTTGAACACATTCAGCTCCTCTATGCTGGAGAGCTCTCCCTGTTGATGGACTCATTTTTCAGGTCTTTGTTCAAATGTTGCCTCCTCAGGAGAAACCTTCCACCATTCACTTATGAGAAAGATCTCTTTAGTTGCACTTCTAGTACCCTGTTCAACTTTATCCTTTATAGAATTCACAACAAATGTATAATTACAATTATATCTGCTTGTTTATGTCTCAAGAAGGCAGAGCCCCCCATGTAGATGCCAACTGGCACCCAACACAGAGAGAAACACTGGGCCCCTTCACACCTCTGTGTCTTACCTATGCTTTTCTTGCTGCCTGCAGCCAAGGCTGAGAGTGGTGTCCATCTATACCAATGCTTTCCTCTGCTTCTGAAGAAACTCAGGCAGAAATTAAAACTCAAAAAAAAAAAAATCAGTAGACAAGTGAATGAATAAATGAACACTGGTACCCCACATATTTTCAGAATTTCTGTTTTCACTAATGGTTTATGATTAAGAATACCTCATTTATGTCATGGAGTTTAGAGTTAGACATGTGAAGTTCATCAAGCTTGACTTTGGCATTACTCTCCTTTTCTACCCATCCTTTTCCTGCCTGGTATGGGACTGGTTCCCTGAACTACTGCCCTCACCCCAGGGGTGTGTTCTTTTAGTCTTTGCCCTTAGCCATTTTATGATGTAATTTTACCAATGGTGTATACTTTGACCACAATTAACTTCTCTTTGTTTCCTATTAACAAGAGCCCCTCTCACAATGAGTGACTATCTCTTCCCCAAAGCTATATGTTGCAGCACCCCAGCCTGTACAGACATTTTCCTCTGCTGCCAAAGAGCAGACATTGGCAGTAGCAGAACCACAGGTGTCACAGAGAGGGAAAAATGTATCTTTCCCTTCTGTGTTATATTCTATTATCTGATACCAAAGCATCATATCTTCTGCTCTCCCAAATCTAATGTATTAAATTTTACAAAATCTAATCTTGGATCAGGCAGATAGCTCAGTGGCATAAATACCTATCTGATAAGCACAAGGTCCCAGAATTCAATCCTGGGTACTGCATGCTATGTCAGCCCCAGAACCAGGAGTGGTGGCACATAACTATAATCCCAGCACTAGGGAGGCTGAGACAGGAGAATCACTATGAGTCTGAACTGCTAGCATGACCCTGTATCAAAAACAATGTAATCTTAGACCAAAGACATAGCTCAGTGGCATAAGTGCCTGTCTGATAAGCACAAGGACTTGCGTTCAACTCCCAGAACAAAAAGAAATCTTCAGGAGAGGAAACCTTAATCTTCATGACCTTAAAGAAATAAATATCAGAATCCAGTATGATATGGTCATTTTAGTTATCTTTCTCACCTTTAAGTATGGAAGATAATAATATATACATAATCTAGATCTTCCGTGTAGCTGTCTTATGATCAAATACCGCCATATTATTTTCTTGACCCTAACCACTCCACATTTGCTAAAAGCACAATTGCAGTATAAAATACTTGCAGTTGTATGAGAAGGGTCATATGATGGGAATACTAGGTCTCCACATAGTGCATGATGATCTAAGCATGGCCCAGAGTGCTGCATTAAGAACTTGTGGGTATGAACTGTTACTTTGTGCTGCTCCTACCTTTGGATGCATAAAATAGCAACCATCCATTAAGTAGGACTATAATAAAAATAATTTGTTAGAGGGCAAATTGGTCAAGCAGTGACAGTAACTCATCCATATGGCTGACACTGACAATGGATCTATAAATTGTGGTACAGAGTTTCGGGATAAGTTCTTAGGGGTCTTGACTGAGCTTGTCAGAAAGAAAAGTTATATTTCTTGTTATATGTCTTGCTTTATCTTGGTCTTAACTATCCAGCAGAAAAGTGTAGAAACAAGGTATGAAAAGTGAAGCCATGTTAATATGTTGAGCGTGGAAGGCTCAAGTCAACAGATTCAGACATTGCCAGTCCTGTGGATAACCCACTACTAATGTGGACTACTGGACTACATTGGAATATTTTGCTGAATTCACGCACCTACAATATTTAAAAGGCAATGGAATACCCATGTCTGACAAAACCAGACAAAAAAAGGAGATATAAATAAAGGACCATTTTGTATCTGTATATACAAAATAGTTAGGATAGATATATAGCTACTTTTTCTTAATTCAATGAGAAGAAAGATTTGTACTAATAGTGTTTGGACAGGGTACCATGTCTGCATCTTATACTATGAATGACTACTACAAAGACAACAATATGTATTAATTTTTGTAACTCTCCCACCAACCTGTTTTGAAACTGTCTCATTGCAATTTTTTCTCAATAAAATTAATACAAAATAAATAAATAAAAAAGGCAAAGACAGCAAAACACATGTGTGTTAATGAAAGTAATATGTGTGTATGGAACATGCTGGAGTCATGTTGTAAAGACTACCTTAGGTGTGATAACTAAAGTAAAAGTCATTTTTAGCACTGTATTAGTATTTTTGTTCTAGTTCACATAGGAATTTATTTCTATTGTTATTTTCTGGGCTTTGTACAGCAAAATCAGTTAATGTTGAAAATGTTGATGCTTTTTTATAAACTCAATAAATATTATAAAGTCAATAATTTTTAAAAAATTATGTAAAACATTAAAAATGAGAGAGAAACAAGTGACGGAGTAAAATAAAGAATAAAAAGTATGGTCTGCTTCCCCTAGGATTTTGAGGGGGAAAAATGCATCTTTCTTTCCAGATGGTAGAAGAGAGATCTAAAGTAGAAATGGATAAAGGAAAAGCAAAACCTCCCAAAGAGAAGAAGACCCCAGGTGTCAAGGGGGCTAAAGGAAAGGGGAAAGATCAGCCTGAGGCCAGCACCACAGTGAAGAAGACCACTGAGCTGAAGCGGAGGGGAGAGGAGGACGACACCAAGTACTACATCGGTCAGTGAGGCACTGCGGCTGGTGGCTGCCTTTCTCCTTTGCTTCTGACCTGTAATCTAACTTGAGAGATTGTTCTAGAACTACACCTAATCTTTCCTGGTTCTTTCATTCTTTATAAAAATCATAAGCCTCTTACTTTCCATAATGCTTTAATACAAAATTATTACTCTCTGAAAGTCACTCATGTTTTCAACACATATTTATTTACTATGTGATTGAGAAGGTATATTTTCCAGCAAAGATGGAGTTAGCAAGGTGATTATACCACCAAAGAGCACACCACCTTGTGGAGAACATAAAGTCAGATGTTATCGTAATGCAAAATAAAAAGGGATTGTTATCACAACCAAAATAGAATAGTAATGAAATGAAGCCACTTCATTTAAGACTCACAAGAGCACACATTTTCTGGGCCCCTACTCCTCCCACTATCATTTTGCCTGAAATAGAACAATTAGAACATTCTTGGATGTTATATGACTGACAAAAGTATGATTTGTCCTAGGCAGCTATTAACTCATTACTCCCTTCCTGAACCCAAATGAACCTGCTACTATCTCTACTGTATTTATGCATTATTTGGAAATAATAGATTTTAATTCTTTAGCAATTTTCAATCATGTTTAAATGAAAGAGCATGACCAATTTGCTTTCATTCACATGGTTGACACAGACAAAGGATCTACAAACTGTGGTATAGGGTCTCAGGATAAATCCTGAGGAGATTTGGTTGACCTTCATCAAAAGCTACATTTCTTGTTACATAGGTCTTGCTTTATCTTTATCTTAACCATCCAGTGGAAAAGTATTAATCAAAAGTATAAGAAGTAAAACCATATTATTATGCTGAGCTGTAAGAGACTCAAGTCAACAATTTCTGACACTGCCAGACATATGGAAAACCCAACACTATTATGGACTACTGGACTATTTGGGAATATTTTGCTGAATTCACACACCTATAATATTTAATTGGCAAAACTAAACAAAAAAGGGGATACAAATGAATGACCACCTTGTATCTGTATATTCAAAATAGCTAAGATAGATATACAGCCACATTCTCTTAATTCAATGAATAGAGGGATATGTTCTAATAGTGTTTGTAAATAGAATATAATGTCTGCATTTTGTACAACAATTAGCCACTAAGAAAACAATATGCAATGTATTAAGTACTGAAACTGTCTTACTAATTTGATGTGAAACTGTGTCATTGCTACCTGTTTCTCAGTAAAATTATGGAAAAAAATACAGATAAAAAGTAGAAATAAATGAAAGAGCTGTGAGCTCTTCTGTCTTTGCATTTGGTGCCTATCATGTCTCTCTGCTCAAATTCACTGGACTTAACAATTATAATATGATAAATTCCCTTGGCAATATCAGTGATGATTTGTTTTCATAAGAGAAAGTACCATCTTGAAAGTTAAAAGTTGCCCATCTGTTGTATTATTTGTGAGTTGATCTTAATGATCTATTAGAAAATGTGGTGTTTTTATGTACCATGCAGTATCAATATTAAAGTATAGGGGCTGGGGAGACGGCTCAGTGGAATAAGCACTTCCCTGGCAAACGCAAGGGCCTGAGTTCAATCCCTGGTTCTATCAAAAAAAAAAAATATATATATATATATATATATAAATGTATAACAACAGCGTGATTAAAATATCTTCAGAGAACTACGGACCTCTGCAGACACACCTGGCTGCAGTTAGCCAGCAGCAGGAAGTTTCTCTCCAACCAGAAGGTATATATATATATATATATATATATATATATATATATATATATATATATATATATATGTATAACAACAAATTTTATCTTACAGATATCTTATTCTATGATAAATTCATGTTTTAATAAAATAGCATAAAGAGGGAAAAAGTAGAGGAGAAATTTTCCAGGAAAGTACGCAATACATGTTTTAAAATTTGAATGCAATGAATGCATGGTTGTTACATAACAAGTAATCAGTTCACACCTACTGACATAAGTACATATAATACTTTGATATATTCAATATTTCCTTCTCTTGTAAACACCACAAAGCTGTAGCTACTTGTAATTCAAGAGTAAAGCCAGATGTTGCTCAAAAGAGATTAAAACCAAAAATAGTTATAGGCTAAACTCTGACAAAAAGTGAAGCACACATTTTCCATGACCAGAGCCTCACGTATATTTGTCCTCCTATTACTCCTGATTTGCAAAAGTGATTTAATATTTTGTAAAATAGCTGAGGTCTCCTTACTCCACAAGCAATAATGAAAAACAGTCAACAGACTGCTTTCCAGCCAACTGCACCATTTTTGGCAAGCCAGAGGGATTCTAGACGCAGGCTTAATGTACATAGCTATTGAGCTGACTAAGCCAACCTGTTCTCCTTTGCACTTATGACTCCTCTTCTTCATGCTATTCTGAACAGATGATGAGCCAGATGACGGGGCCCAGCATTACATTATTGTTGTGGGCTTCAACAACCCTCAGCTATTAGCCATTATGACGGAGCTTGGCATTCCTATCACCAGCGTGATTAAAATATCTTCAGAGAACTACGGACCTCTGCAGACACACCTGGCTGCAGTTAGCCAGCAGCAGGAAGTTTCTCTCCAACCAGAAGGTATGCAGCGTGTTACACAGCTTACTGAGTCCTTCACTATTACCCAGAGTCCTCAAAGTACAAGTCGTATACTACATGCATTATTAAACCCTTTCAAGACATTGATTTGCTATTTATTCTGCTTTATGACTCAGCCCAGAGTCATAAAGTCTGCAAATTAAAATCCTACTCTGTGTTTGCACCCCTGTGTAGCCACAGAAAATACATACTGCAGGTCAGAAGACTTGGCTGTCCTACTACATTTCTCAGAAACTTTTGATTCATAACTTCTCATCCACAAGTGTGGGTTGGACAGATTACTGCCCAATGCATGAATCAGTTCTTGAAAAGTCACCAATGACCCGAGTGAGCTCATATCCTGGGAGTCTTGCCCTACTTCTTACTGGTTTATTGTAATAAATTGAGGGGACATTTTATCTTCCTGGCTGGAGATAAGGAGGTTGTGAAATGAAATCCCAGTCACACTGCGGTCAGTCATGTGGCACACTGGGAGTCTTCAGCTCAGGGAAGTGTGCTAGTTTCTCTTTGGGGAGGAAGCAGAAAGCCACTCCAGATAGGTGACAGAATGGAGGCTCAGTGTAGGCTTTTCCTCAGAAGTCTCAGGTGTTTCTCCCTCCTGCATTGTTTTAATTGTTATTCATTAATAATATTTGCATAGTCTTTTGTAATTTGCATAACCACATCCCCATTTCTGTAACACTATATTTTTTTTTCAAGTGCTATTCAAATTTAGAAATAACTACCTCTGAGGATGGAGGAAAAAAATCAAAAAAAAAAATCAGGTTAAATTATATACATGTACAAATTCCCTGTAATGAATGTGATCGTTATGCAAACCTAAAATGTACCAAGAAACTTATTCATAAAAAAAGAAGTCCCTATCCCTAATAATAATAATAATGAATACTATTTATGACTCACATGTCTTGGGACCTCCCTCATAGCTAAGATCTTTAAACACTGACTTATTTAGCTGTCACAGTAGACATAGCAAAGATGCTTTATTATTTCTATTTTAATGCACAGTACAAGAAATTGTTAGAGGAAAGAACTGAGGTTCACACCTAGACTTTTCCTGAATATCTCAAAGAATTTTGAGATATTTTTACTAGGTTTCTTTTTTGGGGGGAGGGATGGTAGGTACCAGGAGTTGAACTCAGGACCTTATACTTGCTTGCCAGGCATGTACTTCAGCTGCTGAGCTCAATTCTTGGCACCTAAATAATTTGCTAGACAAGCTAATAACTAAGTGCAGCATAACTATGAAAATTAGTCTCTATAAAAATATGTAATGTAAAAATAAATTAATACAAAATAGCCTTTTGAAGAATGATGCCTTAGTATTATAACATACTATTTAATTCTAGATACAATAAAAATAAATTCTTAAATGTAAGTGTGTAAGTCTCATTATTTTACAATCAGAATACAAATACCCAGGGAAGACAGTGCTATTTTAATGTGACCAAAACTGAAATGAAGCATAAGTCATTAATCCATAGTGACTTTAGCCTTTGAATTTAAAAAATGAAGAATTTTTTAATCAGTTACCTAGCAGGCACAAGCACAGTCCAAAAGTTATTTGGCTGAAAAATTGGTCTTACATAGATGCAACCTAAAAATGATAGAAAATCTTGAGTATATTCAGCTTCCAAACTGTGTGGCCTCTTCATAATCATTCTGGACCTCAACAATAAAGTGAAATGGTAGGATAAATTCACATTTAATATCAATCTTAGCCCAGGCCTGCCATGCCGGGTCCTGCTGTGCACTGAGACGGCAATTGAGACTGGGCTTGGTGGTGCCTGTAATTCCAGCAGTTGGACAGCTATGAGTCAGATCTAGTAGTGAGACCCTGAATAGCCTGTAGGCCCTTCCCTAAAATATAATAATAATATTATTATCAATCTTAGAAGGAATATCTTTTGATTTCATAATTATACTATTCAGTTTCAAAACCTTTTTAAATTGTTATTTTTACTTTCTTAGTATTTGCTTGCAGTAAATAATGATTATATTGGTTGTTTTTATTTTTCTGTTGCTGTACACACATTTCTCATTCTGCATGTGACTCCCTATGCCTGGTTAAAGTGGAAAGAAATGCAACACTCTCATTTCATAGTAAAACATATTTCTATTATTAGATGAAGAAGCTGAAAACCTGAAGAAAGAGAATGCCAGAAAAGAACTTGAAATTTTCTGGAAATATTTGGACCCGATCCTGAATAATGAGAAACCAGAAACAAACCTCTTTGATGTTGCTCGATTTGAATACATGGTAAAAGCAGCTGCTTTTCCACTGGACTGGTCAGACAACGAGATATTGGTCAGTGCACTCATTAGTGAGAATACAAAGTTTCAATGCTGTGATCCATCCCATCCACCCATGATGCAGATACTTACTACGAGCTGACTCTGAAGCCCAGCAGTGGTTGTGGTCTGATTCTGTAGCTCTTATTGTATGAATTAATGGTAAAAAAACAAGGTGTAGCAGATGAAGATTAAATAACAGTGATGCAGGGCTGGCGAGATAGCTCAGCAGACTAAAGCATCTGTTTAGGCAAGCTTAGGCAAGCTCAGGGACCACCGTTTGATCCCTAGCACCACACGCCCCACCAGCCCCACCCCTGGGCAGGCTGAGCAGGCCAGAGTCCTGGTGTGATAGCATATGCCTGTGTTCCTGGTATTGGTGCAGCTGAAAGCAGGATCATCAGAAGTCTGGGCCGTGTAGTGAGACTCTGCAACAAACAAATACATTTTAAAAATTAATGATAAATAAATAGTAGTGATGCTTTTATCTAATAACTTATGGCTCTGTTTCATTTCTCAACAATTGTTGAACCAGAATCTCAACATATAAACTGAAGAAATAGTAAAATTTTTTATTCTGTCTCTGTCTCTCTTGGTATCTCTGTCTCTCTCTTTCTCTGTCTCTGTCTCTGTCTCTCTGTCTCTCCCTCTCTCTCTTCCTCTCTCTCTGTATGTCAGTTAAAACATCACCTTTCTAACCTCTTTCTTTTATTGCCAAAATCTGATTTTTTTTAATGTACCTGGCCAACATACTCTACCTTTATCACATTACTTGAGCCTGACCCAACAATGAATAGACATTTCCTGAGAACATTTACCGGCCCCTGCTAAAAAGGAGCTTGCAGAGAACAAATGCTAAAACCATGAGACAGAAAAAGTGCAGCATAGCAGCATATATCCCCCTGCTGAGTTAGGTGAAGCACACATTTAAGTTTCCTATTCATTTGAAAATGGAAGAAACAAGATGCTGGGAAACATATTGTATTCAGAGAACTAGCAAAAGCTTTCTTTTGTGCAGCTTCTCTACTCTTTGCCTCAAACAGAGTCAGTCTTTTCTTTATTAATTCTATTGAGAAACAAATAGCAGTTTCAAAACTGATTAGTAGGACAGTTTTAATAATTAATACATTGTATATTGTTGTCTTCGTAGTGGTTAATTCATAGTACAAGATGCAGACATGCTATCCTGTCCAAACACTATTAGCACGAATGACCACTACAAAGGCAACAATAGGCAATGCATTAATTGTTGTAACTCTCCTACCAACCTGTTTTGAAGCTGTCTCTTTGCAATTTTTTCTCAATAAAATTAATAAAAAAACAAATCTTTCTTCTCATTAAATTAAGAGAAAGTAGCTGTATAACGATCGTACTTTGTATATAGATACAAAATGGCCCTTCATTTGCATCCCCTTTTTTGTTTAGTTTTGTCAGAAATGGGTATTCCATTGCCATTTAAATATTGTAGGTGTAAGAATTCAGCAAAATAAATCAATATAGTCCAGTAGTCTATAGTAGTAGTGGGTTACCTATAAGGAGAGTCACATGGAGAGAAAACATTCTCTTAGGCTTTCACAGAGAGCAAACTGGTCAGGCAATGGCCACGAATCATCCACATGACTGACACTGACAAAGGGTATACAAACTGCGGTACAGGGTCTCAGGGTAAATTCTGAGGGGATTTGACTGACTTTGGCAGATACAAAAGTTACATTTCTTATTATATAGGTCTTAACCATCCAGAAGAAAAGTATAAAAATGAAGTACAAAAACTAAAGCCATATTAATAAGCTGAGCTGTAAAAGGCTCAAGCTAACAACTTCTGACATTACCAAACAGAGTCATTCCGAGGCATCACTGGGGCATAGAAGTGAACATTGCAACCTCTACTGTGACCTCGGCAGTCTTGGCTCCATCCCCATCATCTTGCCTTGTACACATTGTTCATAATTTTCTACTCATTAGATCCATCATCCCTTGTAATGAAAGACACAGTGGCAATATTTTTTACAAAATGCAGAAGAATTTCAATGATGATTAAATTTGAGAAAAATTAGTTTATATTGGAAATGTATTACTAGCTTGGTTGAAATACAAGGTATGATAGAAAACACCTGACTTCAGGACTAGATGATTAATGTTCTGAAACATATCTATTTGGCCATGAAAGCAGCTATCACCTAAAAATGTTCAGCTCTCTAGAGACTTGGTTAGGGATTCACTGCCCAGTGGATCCTTCTGATCTCCTACCAGCCAATTTTCAAGTGAGTAAGGGGCATCACTTTTGTGCCAGAGCTTTGGTCTGCATTCAACCCTAGCAAACTGTTAGAGCTCAGGCTGGTTTATGAATGAAGGACTCACCATTGAGCACAATGTGGAAGGAGAGTCTCCAAGACTGTTGACTTCAACCCTGAGGATCAAAGTTCATTTTAAACTTAAGATTGCTTAATAAGCAGAGAAAAATAGTAAATCTACTAGGAGAAGAAGACCAAATGCATAGTGTTCATACACTAGAGTGTAAGTTGAAAATGACTTGTGTACAAAGTAAAAGCAGAATTGGGCTTCGTGGCACATGCCTGTAATTCCCACACTCAGGAGGCCGAGGCAGGAGAATCACTGCAAGTTCAAGTCCAGCATGGACTACAAAGTAAGCTCAAGGCCAGCCTGAACTGCATAGCAAAACCTTGACTCAAGAAGAAAATAAAAACAAGTCAAAACCAGCTCAGAGTCCTTCCTCCTTTACGAATGGAAAGCACTTGCAACTTTTGGCTATAAACAACAGGCTGTATTCTTGCCTTCCTAGGGTCATGAATGCTTTACAACAAATGAGTGCCCATCACGACACACCAACTTCTCATGGAAGCCATCTGCACCATCTCAAGGCTGCTGAAATAAATTAATAGCTTTTAGTATATCGTATGCTGTTTGAGTTTAAAATGGATTAGAAAGTCAAGCTAAACATTGAGTAAAGCTTTGCTCTATTTCCTAGATATGTATTTGTATGTCAGATCTTAGCCAAAGAATACCAGGTCGAAGCTCAGCTGAAAAATCCACATTCTCAGCATGAGCATATAACACCAATGGACAGGTGTGTTGCAATATTTTATCTGGACTTTGGCCAGACCACAACTCACTGATCCCAGCAAAAGCCCCCTCATTCTACTTTACCTCCTCCACTCAAAGGACAGGTCTATGTACTCCTTTTAAGTGGACTCAGAAATCACAATATTTTCCTACTTCTGGAAATAAAACCTCAAGTAGTAAATGCTTCTCAGCCCATAAAACTTGCAGGAATTACAGAAGCTTCCTAGTGTCTCTCCATAAATGTAGTGGAGGCAAAAGGAAAAAGGTAGACAGGGAAAGACAGAAGAAATATTGACTGAATATACTGCAGTGTTCCTGGACAGTTGATACATAAAGCTCATTAAGTGATTCTGTTTTGCTCCTGCACAGCAAGGCAGGAAATCATGTGTTGTTGGTCTTTGGCTAAGAAAGTGAAATTACCTAATATGTTTGACAAATTGAGATATAAAAATATGGATCATGCTGTGGAGGCTAATGGTAAGGTTTCACTTGGTTAAAACATTGATTAGCCTTCTTCAGTATTAGGCAGCCATATGGTCCTGTAAATGGAATCAATAGCTTGCATTGTGATGAACAAGAGTGGTAAGTAAGGTTCACGGATAAAGATTTGGTCACTACCACTGAATTCAGTTGTTCAGGGACTCAGACATGTGCTTTTCTATAAGTTTGGCAGGCTTAACTGATACGAGTCACAAATCAAGCATCTATTTCTAATAATCCAAAACCAGTGACCAATTGTCATTAATTCTCTCTCTTGTAGCTTCAATTGGGTACCAATATTTTTGAAAATATTGCATGTTTGATGTACGACACCCTGGATTGGAAAAGACAGCACCAGCATTATTTGGAAAACATGAAGCTTATTAATGTCCCACAAGTGGTTAATGAGAAAACTATCTTAGAAGCCATACAAGTTTCTGAGGTAGGCATGAGCTCAAATGTCTTTAATGTGCCAAAATGATGCATTGAACAACTTAATGTTTACACTTTGAAAGCACACAATAAAGTATTGCATGAATACTTGTACTGGGGTAATACTGAGTGCTGAAATTGAATTCATAAGGGTGAGAACTAGGAAAAGGTCCCTGTTAGGGGGCTGTGTGGTAGGGTCTTTGTGAAGCTTCTCAACTATCTCATGCCTGCAAAAGTAAGGATGGAGCATATCTTACGGTGCAAGGAGTAGCAGGTAGAAAACAGTGGGGGTTGTGATCAAATAATCACTGTATTTGCTTATCGTGTGCTATGTGCATGGTGCTAACAACAAACCAGTGAAGACACATGCCCTGTCCTCCCTAGTGAGGAACGTTTTAAGAGAACATTAGTCAATGGTTTGAATAATAACAATTTGAAGTAGTGTGCAGAGAGAGGAGTCAGAAAAATACTCTCAAAATTAGTGATAGGCTGAATGCTCAGTTTGAACTAATAGAAAATGGGACGGAGAAAGGGGGCATAATGATATTCTCACAAAAGGGTCAGAGATACACAAGGGCGTGGGCATTGCTTTGACACAAGCCAAGAGCACAGGGAAGGAAGTTCGTGTTCCTAGCCTGCCTATGCAGAAAGGAGAGTACTAGTATGACTTAAAGCTATGCAGGGAGGAGGCAGACTGGAAGTGTTCTTGGTGTTGAGTTAGTGAGCATGTTGGATTTGTCCTGAGTGCAGTGGAGAACCACTAAAAGGTTGTTACAGTAAAATGGCATAACTCGGCGTCATGCAGTAGAGAAACGCTTGACACTCCGTGAAACATCACTACAACATCTTCCCTGCAATTCCTTGGCAGGAAGTGGCAGAAAAAAAGCTGAATAGCACCTATACCCATAGCTTCCTTCCTCCCACAGGCAAAGTCCTGATGAATGTAATAGTATGAATGTAATTATAGTCAGAATGCTGTTGACCCTAATCATATCGGCATCTGATGAAAGTACCTCTCAGACGGAAATCTCAGTTGGGCTTCTTTTCATCATTATTATGTAGGCTCCGCAACAAATTGCTCCAGGATCTGGAAAGAAGAAGCTACAGTCTGAGGAGCCACAAGTTCTGCCACCAGGCACGTATAGTGTTGACTGCCCGAGGCCAGCATCATGAACTGACCCTTCGAAGAATAACCGCTGCCCTCCCTATTCTTTGAGTTCCCCCTCCATCTACCATTGCTACATTTGTTAGTGCATTGTCATAGTTATAATTATGCACGAGATTTTGAGGGAAGAAATGGAGCCTGGGACTTAACTGGACAGTGTTATTTTCTGTGTTTTATAGTGACTTGCATCACAACATCTGAAGTAGACATGAGATATTACAACGATCTGCTGAATTCAATTCCAGAGGAATTCATTTCTGTGCCTCTAATACTGCACTGCATTTTGGAACAGGTGAGTAGTCTTGGGCTCTTTGCCTGATTGCATCCTTTAGAAATTCATCTCTTGTCTCTTCACTGCCACTTTTTAACACTATTTTTAAATTATAATATTTGAATACATCATCATTTGTAGAAATTAGCATCCTTTAGATAAATGTAGAAGAGCTCATATTATATTCCCCAAAGCTTTAGTAGGATGTATCATTAAAAATATCTCTAGGCTAGGAGTACACCTGTAATCTCAGCACTCAGGAGGCTGAGGCAGGAGGATTGTTGTGCATTTGAGATCTGCCTGGGCTACCAAGTGAGCTCAAGGCCAGGCTGAACTTCATAGCAAGACCCTGTCTCAAAAAGTTAAAGAAAAATTTCTCTGTCTATTGACTTTTTAATCAAAGAGGAAGAGGACATGGACAGGTGAGGGGGTTGTTTAGAGTCTTTAACTTGTTTTAATAACTTTTGTGCTTAAAGATTTCATCAGGTGTTTACACTTATAAGACCAATTGTTGTTCTTGGTATAAATATGTTCTTTTTATTTGGATTTTCAACACGTTAAAAGGCTTTGTACACTATTTTACATTATTCACCTAAATGATAGGTATGTGCTAATTGCCTGATCAAAACCCTGATGGAGAAGAAGAAGGTAATGTCCCAAAGCATGGGCAAAAAAAGACATGAAAAGAAGTGTCTTGGCATGGGCCACAACCACAGGGGCACTCTTTGAGCTGTTCCGCCTGTGCAAACTGGAGTTCAGCAGCGCCAGCAGCACACCTGGCTAAGGGCCCTTTCTCATGCTGACTATCTATGGCTCCCTTATCCTGGTCATGGTTGCCAATGGTGTGTCCTAAATTGCTGTATTCAAAGAAACACTTTGTTTTGTTGATCACTTCATAATTTTTTTTGCCAATTTACTTATTTATCATTATTATTCCCTTCTTTCTACTCTCTTTGGATTTATTTTGCATTTCATTTTAATTAAAAGTATGCTTCATTGTTTATTTGCTTCACTTAAAGCGTACATTTCATTTGGAATGTTTCTTTGGCTTATCCTGATGCCTTCAGTGCAGAATTCTGAACTTTGTTCACTTATTTTACCCATGAATTAATTTCTATTATCCAGTGCTGATTTCTAATTTTATTGCATTATAAATGCCAGTGAACACTGTAAGTTAAAATTTCCTCAGTCTTGTTGCATGACCTCTTGTGCAAGGTCAATTCTTGTGAATGTTCCATGTATATTTGAAAAAAATTTATTGTTCATACTCCTAGTATATAAATGGCCCTTATAGACACCAAGGACCAGCTGTTCTATGTACTTTCAATGTACTGTCTCATTTAATCTTCAAAACAATCCTGTTAGCAAGAACTATTTTTATCCCTTACTTTCCAGATAAGGAAATTGAGGTCTAAAGAAGTTAAGTAGTAAGTAGCAGAATGACTCTTGACCCTAGTTTCAATGTGTGGGAAAGTACTGTGAGTAGTAGTATTCCTCGTTTTTCTCTTCCTTCCAATATTGCTAGTAAAAGGCATAAAGTAGACTTCTTACTCATGATAATGCAATACAATTAGAAATCAATGTTTTCCTTGTAGCTATTGAAGTTTTCTCTTTGTAGTGGACAGTGTGTAGGCCAGTTCATCTTAATTGTCAACTTGACAGGACTAAGAGCCTCCTGGGGAGATGAGTGGCTCATGGGGCTGCTGTCATCAGGAGTGGACTAAGCCACCACAGTGAATGTGCTGTTGGGAAGTGGGGACTTTTGGAGGAAGTGCAATCACTGGAGTAGGCGAGGTGCACTTTGGAGGATTTCTCTCTCTCTAGTGCCTTCTTCCTCCATTCTCACCCCTATTCCCAGCCACCATGAAATGAGCAGCTGTGGTCCACCATACCATTTTTCCATGCTTCTTTCATGGAACCAACTGATGACGGACTGAAATTTCTCAAACTATGAGCCAAAAGAATAATAAGACTTTTTTTCTCTAAGTTGTGTGCATCAGGTATGTTATCCCAGTAATGAAAATGTAATTAAAATAACACTTATATGTCTAGGTTTATTAGTCCATTTTTGGTTCCATGACAAAATGCCTAAAGCTGGTTACATATATAAAGAAAAGAGTTGTATGTAGCTGTTTCAGGGGCAAAAGGTCCACAATCAGGCAGCCTTATTGATTTAAGCTCTGATGAGGGCTTCCTAACCTGGGTGACATCATGGTGGATGGCATTATAGCTGCAGTGTGTGCGAGAGAGTGACCACGTGGTGAGAAGGAAGCCAGAATGGGGGACAGGCACGATTGGCCTCTCTTACAACAACATTTTCACGAGAACTAAGTCAGGCTCCCTTGAGAATGACCTTAATTCCTTCAAGGGAAGTGCTCCAGGGTCCACCTCAAAAACCTCTGACCATCTCAGCCCACCATACTGAGAACCAAGCAGCCAGCATGTAAGCCTGTGAGGGACAAACCACATGCAAGCCACACCAGGAGGAGTGGATTTGTTTGTTCTGTCATAAATGTTGTTATTATCTCAAGGAATTTTAAATTCTTTTCCAGTCACATTTAGAATTCCTGCAGTGCCCATGTGGCCTGTGAAAGGTGTATTTAGCTCCTCATATGTGGAGGGGCCAGTCCATCATTAGCTGGCTCCAAGGCCTTGTGGCACGGTGAGGGGCAACATTTCAAGGCAGCAGAAGACAGCAAAAGCAACAAGGGCGAAAGGGGGAAAGCATGCCCCTTTCCTCCCTTACACCCTGCATAGGGTGCCCGCCCTAGGGCGTGCGCACCGCCCACACCAGCTTCCTAGGCTCCTCCTCCTCAGCTCGGGATGTTTGCAAAGTGAGCGCCCTGGCCCCCTGCTGAGCGACTTGAACTTCTAAACTTCTAGAGATGACCCAGTGAATCAACCCTGACAAGTAGATGTGAAGAAAGCCTTCCTTAATATCTTCAAATATTATTCTCACATCCATTTCGTTATTGGATGGATTGTCCCACTTCAGTTTTTCCTTCTTTTCATTAACTTTTCTTACCATTTTACTCTTTAGTTTAACTTCTTACAAAATTCTTTCTTCAGTGGAATCCAATCTGCTGTTGAAGCTTTCTCTTAGCAGTTATTTCTAACTTGTAAATGCTCAAATTTATTTATTTTTTTTTCTTTTTTTCTTTTTTTTTTTTTTTTGGTGGAACCAAGGATTGAACTCTGGCCCTTGCACTTGTCAGGGAAACGCTTATTCCACTGAGCCAACTCCTCAGTCCCTCAAATTTATTTTTAGTATTGTCTATTCTTGTTTTCAGTTCATAGGTATAGCATATTTATTTCTCTATCTCAGTATACAAAGTTTTTAAAGTTCTTGGTTATACCTAGAATATAGTTTGCTATTTACTGGATGCCCTTTTTTCCTCAAAAATCACATTGGGAGCTGGCGGGTTAGCTCAGTTATCTAAAGCATCTTCTTAAGTAAAATCAGTCAGGGGCCAGGGACTGCGGTTTGATCCCCAACACCACATTGCACACCAGACCTGCCCTTAAGGCAGCCTGAGCCAGCCAAGAAAAAAAAAGAATCCCTAACCAGTCACATTACTGTTTGCCTTTAATATTCCATAATGTTTTTGAAAGAAAACTTTTTATTATGACTATAAATTTCTAAGAGCTCAAATCACCACAGAGTTTGAACTATTTTATTTACCATAATAGTCTTCCTCATGTTATTCAACTCACCTCAGCAGCAAACATTACTAACCATCTGCTGTGCTTCAGAAACCACAGAGACAGCTGGTGAGCTAAGTGTGTGCCACATCGAAAGTGCCTGAGAGAAACACACAGAACAAAGAAGGACATAAGAGTCAGGGGATGACACAGTAAAGTACAGGGTGATGAAATGGTGTTCGTAGTATGGGATACCAGAGTTAGCATTTCAGAGGTGAAGCAGCTTTTGCAGTGAGGGAAGGGAAGTGGATCCATAAGGTGGGTGAAAAACACAAAATATAAACAATGAGTGGCACTTTTGAAAGTAGGGTGTTTATATATATGTATGTATATATATACCATTTGGTCTTTCTGTACTAACGATTCTCAATAGGAATTCTTTTTCCTCCCCTGGAACATTTGGCAATATTTAGTGACTCACTGTCATGCCAGAAAGGTGCTGCTGGCATCAAACGTGCAGAGGCCGAGGATGCTGCCGTCCTGGTAGCACATGAGACAGTCCTTATACAATGGAGCATCTGGTCGACAGTGTCATTACTTCTAAGATTTAGAAACTCAGTTGGATGATACAAAACCAGGAGGATGATTTTGAAGACTTATGACAAAGGGAAAAACTTTTTAATTAGGCATCTATTTTGACTCTATTTCAACCTTCTTTCCTTGTGTGCCGTGGACAACTGAGCAAGGCACGTAATCTTTCTAGACTTTATTTTCTCCACATAAAAATGACTATTACATATTATTGGGCTCCTTATTTTAACAACTTTTCTTTTCTTAAAAACACATAGGAGTTGGACTGAATTTGACTTCATCTACTCAGTAGCCTTAGAATTGGACCAGTCATATAATTTCACTCATTGCAGGTTTTTGACACTATAAAATGGAAAATACTGTCTATCCAAAAGCAATGCTTTGAGGCTTGCATAACTTATTTTGTATAGGGTTAAAGAATCCCTTTTTTCTTCATCATCTTTGATTCTTTCCTGCCATTAAGAGTAATTCCTGGAATCTTCATGGTAGGAACAACCTTCTTGCTAAGCCCACTGGCAACGTGCAGCTGTCAATAAAAGCTGACCATTACACCAAGTCTTCTCAACTGCTTTGCTCCATAGGTTGTGGCAACTGAAGAAGACCTTGTCCCTCCAAGTCTGGTGGAGCCACCACCCAGGGAAGACGGCTTAGACCACAGGATCGCGGCTCACATCGTGTCCATCCTGCCCTCCCTCTGCCTCTCAGAGAGGGAGAAACAGGTCAGGTGGCAGGAGACAGCCCAAGACTGCATGCTTTTAAAAAGTATATAATCCTCTCTTTAAATCAATGTTATTTCAATTTAAATAGAGCCTTCATGAAGTATTTTTACCTGAGGAAGAAAGAGAAATCAAAACAGTGCCCAAAGGCCCTCTCCTACTGAACTACCATGATGCACATGCTTATAAGAAGTATGCACTACAGGTAACCAGGTCACCCTAAGGAAAACTGACTTAAGAACAGGCATTGGTAATTCATGGTGGGTGGACTCTGAGTTGGAACATTCTAATAATAAACTAGATCACTAACAAAAAAAATAGGATAGATATATAGCTACTTTCTCTTAGTAAAGAGAAGAAAGTTTTGTACTAATAGTGTTTAGAAAAGATATCAAGACTACATCTTGTCCTCTGAATAACTACTATGAGAACAACAATATGCAATGTATTATTATAACTGTCCTACTTACCTGTTTTGAAACTGCCTCCTTGCTATTTCTTTCTCAATAAAATTAATTTTAAAAAATGGATTGCTATTTACAATGTGAGATCTCAGGAAACAGATCTCAGGAAACAGAAATGGATAGGGAAGAAATCAAGTCATCAAAGAAAACTTGCCTAACAATAGAGACCCAATTAACCACTGCCACTAAATTTGCTCTGAAACCTTATAGCTTTTGCTTTAAATGTCTGCAGCTATGAGCAACCAGTAGAGGCCAGAAAAGGGCCTCCAAAGAGAAAGATGAACCTCTATGAGGCTTTGGCAGTTTGTCACAGCAAATGAAGGATCGATCATTTCTGTGCACCAGGAACTTTTGGCAAAGTGAGAACTAGCTTTCTTGACCTTCAACAAAACACCAAGTTTGTCTTCCTCAATTATCACTGATTTCCCCTGCTCCCAAATAATGAAAGTGAAGGTATCAAGTTTAGCCTCCTCCATATGCATTAGGCATTTGACAGCTTACTTTAATATCTTCTGTCATGTTGTTCTTTTGTGTCAGGACCAAAAGAATTTTGACCCAGTTCAAATTGAACAGGAGATGCAGTCCAAGTTGCCACTGTGGGAACTCCTTCAATTCCCTCTGTCCCCACCTTGGAATAGCACGAAACGTTTAGCTACTATTCATGAGCTTATGCACTTCTGTACGAATGGTGAGTACACTGCTTTGTCTTAATTTAAACTGACTTTACTTAATGGCCACATGTGCCTTCTTAAAGCATATTCTCATTCACAAAATTCATTGTGATCACTGAAACATTTCAGAAGCTAAGGTGGATGTTTTGATGGGCTACAGTTTTCTTCCTTGAATAATGAATAACATCCTTAGCAATGATAAGTGAGGATGCTTACTGTATGCAAATTGATGCACTCATTTTCATTCTACTGTTTCCTTCACCAGAATGCTTGCCTTCTTTTCTACCTCTTCTCCCCATCCCCAAATACATCTCCCCATTGATAATACTGGAGATGATGTGGTAATCTCATCCTACTGAAGCATAGTAATCCCAAAGATTGACAGCCCTTTCCTAGGAAAATGGCTTCCTTCTATCCATGGCCTCTCGACTGAAATTCATTTGTCACCACAGCAAACCACACAAATGCAATAATGCCACAGTAGCATTAGCTAGGTATTGGGAAGGGCAAGCACAACAGCGCAGCTTTGCCTCAATGCAGAAACGACTTTCTTTGCATTCTCATATTTGCTGGTTGCAACTATCATTTTAAGAAAAAGTTTCAGAAGAATTTTGCTATCCAAAGGAAACCTGAACTGGTCTCTTTACCCCAGCCTTAATCAATAGATCAGATGCAACATTAAGTTTGCTTTTTAAATATATCTATACCTTTCAGTCCAACTGTATCAGGGGAAAAAAGAAAGCATTATATTCAGTGTAAGGGTAACCACCAAATCACCCTGTAGTTGTAGAACAGAAAATTGATAATAATGACATAGCCATGCCTGTCATGAAGAAAGTAGAAAGAAGAAATATTCTTTCAGCCTGATTTTTTTGGTGAGAAATTATATTTCTGATCCTCACAAGGTTCATAATGTTGGATCATCATTTCTCTTTATCTGCTCCTGTGACTGTACTTGGTCACTAATTAGAAGAGTAGTGTTCTCATCATAAACCAGCTGCTTTTCACTAGTTGAAAGATTAAGTAGTAATGTGGATCAGAGAGAGTGAACAGGCAGGGGCAGGGAGACTCTTGAGAGCAAGCCTATCTCGTGTTACTTTTATTTGTATAAATGTCTTCTCAATTCATTCCATATTTCTTTGTCTCCTTTCTCCAGTAGCAAACAAAAAACATCCCACCTTCTACCTCTTTATGAAGTGCTTTTTTCAGAAAAACTACAACTCCTAGCTAGGTCCCACCTCTTGTTTCATGAAAGACTATTGCATTAAGGAATTTTTCTCTGTCTCTTCTCTTTGTGTTTCTCAGTAGTGCTTCATTTCTAGACAATCTGACTTTGCTCACCAGGCTGGATTTAACGGGAGCACCTCAGCCCTCAGCCCTGCCCAGGAGGATGCGAAGGAAGCAGAAACTGTGTGAGCTGTGCTATGGAAGCTACTGCTTCACCCCATCCTGAGATAGAAATCTGAGAACAATGTTCATGTCCAGAAATTGAATTTTTGTAAAGGTGAATCATGGAATCATAAAATTTTCTAACTGCAAAGGAACTTCAGAATTTATCTAGTCCAAATCTCTTTCTGAATAAAAAACCTGAAATCCTGACATGCTACATAATTTAGAGCTGTAACAATAGCAACAGAGTCAGGACTAAAATTCTGATCACTTGATGTCCAGGACATCACCTTTTTCCTACATTGCTGAAACTTCAGTAGAAATCTGACTATAACAGCTGCAATTTTAAGCATCTGTTCTGGCCTCTCAGTGACCTTGTCCTAGAGATACAATTGAATCCAAAGCCTGCTCCCTGTTCACATGCTACTAAGAATGAACTAGCTTAAGGAATCTCTTCTCGTGACAGACAACCATATTATGTTCTGGAGGACATTGCAAAGAAGGGTCAGCAAGAATACCTATAAATACTTTTTACCTTAGAGACCCTGGGATTTTGTGATACAATCATCTCCTAAAACAACTTCTGCTTCTCACTTGAGGCAATCTAGTTACAAAAAGGAATATTATGTCACATGTCATCTTCACTTGACAAGAAAACATTGATCTAACTCTCCATTTTTAAGTAGGCACAATGATAGGAAAATTCAAGATCTTTGGAGCACTGTTATAGCAACCCATGACCAGGCTGCAACATGGTGGAACTGAATATGTCAGGTCTGTCGTTTGCAAAACCCTCACTTTATGACATTCCTGAGAACATCCGTCATTGGCCTTTACACTGGCCTTGTGCCCCATGATGTGACTCATTCTCTCCCCATCTGCATTTCCCCCACAGCCTGGGATTCCTGTTTCCATTGCTGCTCACAGCCCTTGACCCTCCTGCCTCTCTGTCCTCCTTTCCTTTTCTTACCTGCTATGCACAGGTCAAGTCAAACTCGTGATCCCTGAGCACCGTGATTCTCTCTTCAAAATCCTTGCATTCCTCTAGGTAGCAAATACTTTCTATCAGAACCTTGCTGTCACCACTGAATCCTCTTCTCCTCATGCCCCAAAACCAACCTCACTGCCTTTCTCTACCAACCCAGACCATCTCCCCATCATTTCCTGCTTAGGCTGTTTCAGTAGCATCCAAATTTTTGTGCACAGGTTTTTTTGTTTGTTTGTTTGTTTTTTTAATATTCAAACAACAATCAGAATTGTCCTTCTAAAATGTTAGCTCATGTGCCTTCTTAGCACAAAACCCTTCAGCAGTCATGCATTTCACTCAAACTAAAATCTCAACTTTCTGCCATCTATTTTTTGAGCTCCTCACCTGTCAGGCTTTCACTCCCTTCAACCTGGCTTCACAGTGTTCCTCAGATACACCAGGTTCACCCTTGGCTCAGAGACATTGCAATTGCTGCTCCTCTTCCCCAATCACTTCACTCCTGGACATCCATACGGCTTGCTCTTGTGCTTCTTTCACATTTGTGCTTAATTGTTCAGATGGTTTTTCTTTGACTATCTTAAACAAAACAAGTACTCTCTCCCTTCATTGTAAGTTAACTTTATTTTTCTTCTCATCTTTAATATTTTATATATTGGTCTACCTCAGCCCACATCAATGGATATTCCCTGAGAGCAAGAAGCTCCTTGGTTTGTTCTCTAGCTTCCATAGTAGTCACTGACAGCTATTGAGCACTCAGAAATTTTGGTGAAGTAACAGATGAGCAAACTCTCCCTTATTCAGCACTTTTTTTACCCCTTTCTTGCCTCTCTTCTTAGTCATCTCTGTGATTTCCAGAGTGACCCCTGCTGCTCTCCTCATCTCCGTTGGACATAAAAAGAAAATAATTTCTGAATTATTAATCTAAACCATAATTTTACTTTAGTCATTGATTACTATATTTATTTGGGGTGTTTTCCCACTCAACTAAGTAAGTGGGTCACAAGGTGGAGGTTATACCAAGGCATGAAATGTACCCATCTGTGTCCTATGTCCACACACCTATACAAGGAATGGTGGTTTTGGAAGAATCATAAATCACTGGGACATCGAGGAGAGGTACACACTCACAACAGCACCCACATAAATAATACCACAGTGGGTACCAGACAACACCCATGAATATACACAGCTGTACATGGGAACCATGGGACACCACTCCCAACTTTCTTCCCTGTCTTGCTCTCCCATGCTACATTAAGTTTAGTTTAGTTTAGTTTAGTTTAGTTTAGTTTAGTTTAGTTTAGTTTAGTTTAGTTTAGTTTAGTCTAGTTTAGTTTATTTATTGTGCTGGCTCAGCCTTCCCTGGAGATAGGGCTGGCATAGCATGGGATACCAGGGATAGAACTACAATTCCTGTGCTTGTCTAAGCTTGCTTAAGCAGGAGCTTTAGACCACTGAACTATCTTGCCAGTCCCTGCATTTATTGTTTAATCCCTACATTTTATCCCCTTATCTTAAATTTTAAAAATATAAGAATAAAATCCTGTTGTTCTTTTAATCCTTGGAACCTGTGACAAAAGCTAATCCTCATTCACAGAATGAGCCATAAGAGAATGGATAAACTTGTGCAATAAAAGAATATACAATTGAATGGAGCCAAGTGAAACCTGGCAACTTTAGAGCAGTTTTAAAAAGTAGCAGTTCAGGTAGTGAGGAGTAGGGGACCATTCCTAAACCTGAATGAACAGGGAAACCTACTGAATGTAATACTCAACTTAGGCCCATTTGAACAATTTCTCAGGCTTAATTTATAATAGCAGCAAAGAGTTATTTTTCTTAAGGTAAGTTTTAAACATAGTCAACCAATATGGCTCCCTAAAAAGTCTATGTCAATAAACACGGATGCTTAATATTAATTAAGCTATGAAGCAGCTTGGAAGCATTAATTTTATCAAATATGTCTTGACTTTGTAGTTTTCTTATTATCATGCACCTTTGATATCTGTTGCAGACTTAGGAAGGCTATGCTTTAAATCAGGTTATCACCATCATAGTACGATTCCCTGGTCATCCTAAGGACAGAACCCTGGGCTCCTCCTCTACCAGCCTGTACCATAAATCAATACAAGGGTATTTCTAGATATAGGTCCTCTTTTCTTGCAGAATTTTTGAGCTGGAATGAAGTAGAACGAGCCTTCAAACTGTTTACTTTTGAGAGTCTGAAGCTCTCTGAAGTGAACCAAGCTGGGAAACTAAAGCCTTCTGGAATGATGTCTGGGACAGATGCTGAGACGTGCTATATACCGTGGGACAACCCTGCCAGATTTGCAAAGCAGATAAGGCAGCAGCACATCCTGAAAATGAATATCCCAGAGGCCAGAGAGAAAACAGGTACACTGCATAGGAGGAATGAAAACTACTCATATTTTATGTTTGTTAATTGTTCTAGTATTATGTCCAATGAATATTCTTTATCCTGGCTAGAGATCACACTCAAAGACAGAACTATATATGTGGATCCAAACTGGCCAGCATCTGGGCAAGATAATGAAATCAATGGAGATGCTTCAGAGTGTCATCTGCACGAAGCTGCTGATGTGAGGCCTTATGACTCAGGCAGTATGAGACACTCAGATTCTGATGATGGAGAATTCTTAGAAAAGGAAGGCAGCATGCAGACTCAACTGCAACCCAAGCCTTTGAGAAGTAAAGGTATGCATGTAGACTCTCATAAAATGCATGCACAAGAGAAAGAAGTTTCAAGATGTGTTAAATTTAGCTCTGTTTCTTTTAATTGGAAATAAATGACTCAGTTATTTAAACTTTTTACTGAATGCTGCCTATTCAGCCCAGGTTTTTCCAAAATTTTCTAGTGTCTCTCAGTCCACTCTGGTAAATATAGTGCAAAGGACATCATTAAAGCCTTCATCATAATACCCCATGGGGTTCTCACGACTGTGCACTAAGATTTGTGTTTGTGTGTCTGTGTGCGTTGCTAGAGATTGAACTCAAGACATTCCCACTAAGCTACACCTTCAGCCCTTCATTTTGTTTTTCAATCCTGTGACAATGCTTTACTGTTTCCCAGGCTCAGCTGGAAATTCCAATCCTCCTGCCTCAGCCTTCCAGAGTGTGCCATGATACCTGTAATGACACGATGAAGTGCCACGTGGAGAACTTAGCAGAGCTTAGTACAAAACCAGTGCTCAATGCGTATGCCTTCCTTCCTCCTCCCTCTTTTTTCCAAGGCATTACTTTTTTCTAGAATACAGCATTTTAAATAGTGTGAAAATAGGCAGCAAGGAAGTAGAGAAGCATATTAGGCTAAATTTGTAGAAAGCTACCATACCCCAAGCTGTCAGATTAATCCCCTGAAATATAGCTCTTTCCTTTCTTACTTATATCCTTCAGTGGCTTCCAGCTACCTGCAAAACACAGTTCAGCTCCTTGGCCTGCCCTGTGTGCTTGTCCAGTACTGACAGCCTTTTCCCTCTGCTCACTCATTCTGGCCTCTGTTCAGACATATACAGGATTAAAAACCACAGCAAATATTTAAATTAAATAAATTACTATACTAAAAGATATATTGGTGTTATTCCTCCTCAAAATATTTCCCTTTGCTTCAAGAGCACTTGTCCCATCATTATTACCTCTTTACAAAGCAGTTCTTGAAGTGCTTTCTGTGAGTATCTTTAGTTGAACCGTTGTGGATGCCTTTTTTTTCTCCATCATTTAATCTCCAACTAGTACTCTGGGTGAAAGTCCCTAGAAGAAACTTCCATAATGATCAGTGACTGAGGGCTTAGGGTACAACCTTGTAACACATGGCAGTCAACAGTGGGTGGCCCTGGGCAATTTTATTATTCACTCCCTAAATCTCAGCTGCCTCATGAATAGCACCTACTTCATGAGATTAAATACATTAATACAAAAAACAAAAGGGCCTGGGCCACGCTATACCCCCAACAAATGCCAGTTGTCATCTACCATTATTCACATGCCCATGTCACCACAGGGATGGAAGGTTTAACCCCAGGACATGGGTTTCCCAGTTTAGTGAAAATGTGTTTAGCCCCCAGGACATGGGCTGTCCAGTTTGTCTACAGGTGCCCACAGGTGTTCCATCCTGGGCAGCTGCTCCATGGTTTTCATTTTCAAAACTGAGAAAAGCCCTCTGAGCCATTTGGATAGAAGTCATTACCATTTAATCTTCCAACCTGACAGACCTAGATGCATTCTTGTTGATGAAGAGGTCAATGTTGGGGGTGACAGAGAAGCCAAGTCCAGCACCCCAGCTGTGCTTCCAGCTCATGGTCATAATCCTATGACTTTCTGATCATAGTCCTACTGCAACTTCTGCTGCAGGGTGTTGGCTACCACCTTCCTGAGAGCCCTGATGGGCCCTGCAGTCATGCTAGGGGAGTAGCTGTCTGAAGGGGACAGGTTCTTAAAGCCACCCATAAGTTTGAGAAATTTCAGTTTGTGTTCCTTGCTTGCAAAATCTATAGTACCCACTGGCCAATCTAGGTTTCCATCCACTTCCTGGGTTCAGATGCTTCTGTCTCGGCTGACTCCCAATCAATCTCTTCCTCCAAGGCCTTTTGCCTCATCTAGTCTGTGTGTCCCTTGCCCATGTTGCCTTTCTTCTCCATCACCACCTCTGGGTCTGTGTCTGACTCCTCCTTCCGAGGGTCTGCTATTACCATGTTCTTTTTTCTTTTTTATCTTCCTTTACTGAGCCAGCTCAACAGATGGCTTTTCTTTCTTTTTCTTAACCCTTATTTTCTTCTTCAATCCAGCTTTAGGATGATCGTCTAGTGGGATGTACTCTAGAACCTCTATTCTGACTGGCTTCTTCTTCTCTCCTTTCCTAGGGTTGGTCTCATGGACCCGGAGAGCTTGGAGTGGCTTGGGAGGGTGTCTTCCTACTGGTGGACTTTCTTCTTCTGCACTTTCCAGCTGTGTTCTCTGGAGTTTCCCTTTCAGCCCCAAGACTGCCTGCTCCTCAGTCCTCTTCTCCACCATGCATCCACATGTAGCATTTCTTGCCTCACAAAGCCACTGGTCCTGGATGGAACAGGCTTTGGTATCCTGGTCCTTTCTTTCCTTCCTTGTGTTTTTTGGGTTTCTTGCCAACTCTGGTTGCCTGCTCACCCAAATTGGGGTCATGGGAGATCTTTACCTCTCAGCCCTCTGATGTGGTCAACAGCAAGCTCTTTCTCTTCTTTCTTTTCTCCCCACTGGATGACTCTGAGTGGTCAAAAGGCATGCTTCATGGGCTGGGTGACTTCTCTGTCTATCTGGCTTGTGACATGGGCTCAGATTCTGGAGCTCTTCATAAAAGGTGCTGTGGCCTGTCTTTTTCTTATTTTTTCTTCACCAAGGGTATGTGGGACATCTGCCCTTGGCTTAAAGTCCTAGAGGGGGTGTCCCTCACAGGAGAATTATCAGCCAAATATTTCCCATCATTTGCAATTATTTCATATTGAGTCTCTGCTTCTTTGACTGTCTCCTCCTCCTCCTCCTTCTTTTTCTCTGGAATCCCAAGGCTCAGGTCTACTTTTGGAGTCTTTGTGATCATTTCTGCAGGACAAACAACTCTGCCTCCTGTTGCAGATGTCTTGGTGGCCTGAATACATTCAAAATGTTTTGCTCTCTTTGTCACTTTGTCATGAGGAAGAACCAGAAATCATGTGGTTGCAGACTCAGAGCATAAGTTGTGTGAGGTCATACTATAAGTTCTTTACAAAGCTGACTTTTCATTGGCTAGCACATTGCTACAGCATTCACTGTATTTTATTAATCATGCTTTTTAAAGACAATCATGAAAGATTTCCAGAACTACTTCAGAGGGTGGCAAGAGTGATAAGTGTGTTTGAAGTGAAGGGGAATATTCTGAGAAGAATTCAAGGCAATGAGTTTCTTACTGCAATAAATTGTTTAATTGATCAATGTATATTTTGATCAACCCTTATAGTTGGGGGCTACTTCCTCTGCAAAATCTGCCATTTTTATTCTCTGTGCCTTTTCACCTATAATATGTTCCTCCTAGAGTTCTCTTTCAGTCATGACTGGGTTTCAGCAGCACTTTCTGAGCATCTGTTAGAAGTGTCCATACGGAGAGGTCTCTCTAAAGAACACAGGACTAAGAGATGGAGATGGAGGAGAGTGGGAGAAGAGGAGAGGGTTGGGGAAAAAATTAAGATGTGTTGCATATATGCACCAAATGCCATGATGAATGTAATCATTATGTGCTGCTAACACATGTTAATAAAAATTAAAATTAAGAAATGTTTTTGGTAGTATTCCATGGGCCAAAATTAATCTATATTCTCTTTATGTCATTAGCTATCATGTCATAGTGTTCAGGCATAGATATGTACTAAAGCCTCTAATTTGTAGCTGTTTAGACATCATAAGTACACTTCTTTGAGAAATATTAATCTTATACAAGCCATAACATAAATATCAGTGAACTTTCAGAGAAGTAAACTGTATAGAATATACTTTCACCTAACAGGGAAGTTATAGAGGAAATCAATTACAAAAAGATAATAAGAAAATCACCAAATGTCTAACTAAGCAATGCTCTCATATATAACACCTGCATCAAGAAGTTACAGCAGAAATTAGGGAATACTTGAAATTAAAAAATAAAAATCATATGCATAAAACTTGTAGAGGGCTGGGGAGATAACTCAGCAGTCTAACTCATCCTGCCCGACAAGCATGAGGACCCAGGTTTGATCCCTGGTGCCACATGCATGCTGGTCCTATGCCAAGCCAGCCCCTGAAATTGGGCATGGTGGCACACACCTACAATCCCAGCGCTGAGACAGGAAGATCACTACTACTTTCCAATGTGTAGCAAGGCCCTGTCAAATAAATACATAAATAAATAATTTTTAAAAAGTAACTTGTAGAGTACAGCTAAAGCAAGATAAATTCAAAAGAAGTTTGAAAGCTTAAATCTATTTTTGAGAATATAAATTAAATTTAATTAAATATAATTTTAAAAATATAAATATGTACTTTAAAGAAGTCTAAAAATTAACTGTCTAAAATATTAACCTCAAGGGTCAGCCAAATAGCTCAGTGGGTTAACGTGACTGCAAGCAGGCTCAGGGGCTGCTATGCCAGCCCCACTCCTGGGGTACACTGAGACAGCAATTGAGACCGGCAGGAGTGAGTGCGGGCTGTAGTCCCAGTGATTGGGAGGCTATAAACAGGCAGAACACTACAAGTCTGATCTAGGAGTGAGACCCTGAACACCCTGTAGACCCTTCCCTAAAATTAAAAAAAAAAAAAATTAGCCTCAAGTTAGAGGAAGATGAACAAAGCAGATCCAAATAAAATAGAAGAATGAAAACAAAAGAAAGCAAGAATATAGAGAAATAAAGCTATACAAGGAAGAACAAAAAATAAAATGTTTGTTGATTTGAAAATACTAATAAAATCGGTAAATATTTTAGACATGGCTAAACAACAATGACACACAAAACCATGTAAGAAATAAATTCATATTAGAAGTAAAAGTCATGTTAAGTGTAAAGTAACAGGAATTTATACAGATCATACAAAAATTAAGGAAACAGAAAGGGTACAAATAACTATATTCCACTAAATTTGAAACACAAAAGGACAAATTACTGGAAAAATATAACTTACCATCAATAATCAAAGAAGGAATAGAAACTCTGAAGTCATATAATCAAATAAATGTCTTTATTAGTCAAAAAACATCCCAAACATACTAAGCCCATATGATCTCTTCACCAAGTGATACCAAAGTCAAAAAATAAATAATTCTAATATCAACATAAACTATTTAAGAAGTAGTTGTTTGTCCCCTAGTAATTCTATGTAGCTAGCATAAGCTTTATAATAAAAACTGCAAGGACAGTGCAACAAGTTGTAACATAAACTCATTCATGAGTAGAGATGCAAAAGTCTTAAACAAAACATAAGAAAATGGATCTTGCAACATATTAGACTGTAGGCCTCACAAGAGAGTAACATGTATAGCAATGATAGAAAGTAAATACATACACTGCAAAAACTCAGTGTGATTTGTGAACTAACACATTAGCTTGACAGATGCCATTAAAACACTTTAATTTCCATAACAATTTATAGCAAAAAAAAATCTCAGCAAACTAACAACAGAAAGAAAACTTCTCAATTTTATAATGATATTTCTAAAAATTATGACACATGTATTATATACTGCAACAAAGAACTATACAATCTCCCTTTGCAATAAAGAGGATGTCTACTGTTAGTAAATATTATTTAGATGCAATAGTACACTGGTGGCCCAATGTGAAACAAGAAAAGGAATAAATTACCATCTTTGAAAAAAACTGTCATTATTTATAAGTATTGTGTAGGTAGAAAACCCAAAACAATCCTCAATAAATATTAGAATTATATCAAAGTTTAACGAGCAGGTTTATGGATCTCCTTATTGGTGAGGTGATTGTTGAAAAATGCACTCAAAAAGATGTGTGAGGTGCTGAGATGTTTATTTATAATTATTAATTGTAACTGGCGTTGTTGTATGTGCGTTTCTTTTCATAATTTTGAAAAGCACTTCAAAAAGTAAGTCATAAGCATCACTTAAGAAGTAAGAGACAAGTGGATATCCACTAAAGTAATCCAGCCACTTTAATTTCAATGAGAGTAGAAGAGGTAACCCATGGAATAGAACTAGGAAACAGCTGCCTGCCCCTGATGGAATCCATAAATGAGTGAGACCTAAAAGAAAAAAAAGAGCATCGATTTAATAATTGTTGTACTCTAAAACCTTATGCTAAAGTGTTTGATGTACATTAAGATCAAGCCTATAGGGAAGAGGCTCTTATCTTGATTCTGCAGACAAGGAAACCAACACCAAGAGAGGCTGCATGACAGATTCAGCAAGAATCAGTAGGAAGTTGAGATAGGAGCTTAAATCTATTTTTGAGAATATAAATTAAATTTAATTAAATATAATTCCAAACAAATCTTCCTCCATTATGTCTTGCGGCTGCCTCAGTTGCAGAAATTCATTCGGATTCATCCAGTGATTTGGCCCTATTCACAGTTCTTTTCTTAGGCTGATTTTTATCCTAATTTTCTGGTCTTTAAAGGGAGATATAAATAAAGGACCATTTCGTAGTGTCTCTTCCTTTCTAACAAGAGTATATTCCATATTTCTCTTCCCGGGGTACACTTATCTCAGCCTAGCTCATCCAACCCTGAATTGAACAAAATAAATTAAGCTGACTTGTCACATGGCTGAGGGGCTAGTATATCCTGTGGGCGCACAAACATATGGCAAAGACGTGCCGTTGAGTAAATAAGGAGCCAGGATAAACTGAGAGAGAGGTGAGGTCTTGTTTTGTTTTATTTCATTGTTTTGTTTTTCTCTGAAGCACCGCAGTGGAGTTTTCTTCAGGCAACTTTTGCCACCTGGTGGTCAAACCACATAAATTGACGTTCTGGATCCTGAATTCTACATCCCTATATTTATATCCTAGATTCTAAATCCTCAGAGATGAAAAATGCCATTGTATCCATCTATAGGTTCAGAGCCCAGCCTTGTGTTTCCCTGTGGCCATTCTGCATATGAGGGTTTTGTTGCTGTTGGTCCTACATGTTTTCACTAACTCTAACTTCAAAAGCAGCCACTTTAATTCTCTTTAAACACAGCACAAATCATTGATGTATTTCCTGCGCAGCCATTTTACCATCAAATATATTTATATGACTCTTCCTGGACATGAAGGGCTGAACATTTGTGCTTTTCATAGCCAACCACTGGATTTCCATCTGAGACTGTTTTTGAACTTGACAGGGCCTAT
The DNA here is from genome assembly GCA_004027165.1 of Ctenomys sociabilis. NCBI lineage: Eukaryota > Metazoa > Chordata > Mammalia > Rodentia > Ctenomyidae > Ctenomys > Ctenomys sociabilis. The sequence continues at coordinate 17,765 of PVKA01008200.1, read as the reverse complement.
TCGGATATTTATGAAAAACCTGCGAGTTGATGACCATGAGGCTGTAGGTTTCGATGTGCCCTTTATGCTTGTTGGGTGTTTTTTTAATAAAGTAACTGTTTTGCAGAGGGATCTTGTTATCTCTAAAGTAAAACAGATTAGGAAAGCTGTTTTTCAAAGAGATGGGAAAGCATCCACTTCCAGATGTGTCAAAAACTACTGAATCACACTGTCAAAGGATTATGTGGTTGAAGGCACAAATCGGACAGAAAGAAAAAAGTGATTTTTCGTCTTCTGTTAAAGTTCAGATTAGTATTAGGATGTCCTTTCATTTGACAAAATAACAGATGCATAATTTTTTAGAACATATTTTCTGAACTGGAGACTTTTTCTGCTGGATTCTTAGACACAGGAGGGAATATCAAATCTCCAGGAAATCTGGCAGACCACAGAATAGAATAATTTTTATTCCACAGATTTCATATCAGTTGCTTCAAGGACACAGGGGACACCATGGTCTATTTAGAGCTATGGTTGGCCTAAGTTTTCCCTTGAATGGATATACTCATAAATATCATACTAAAATTGGCGCTATAGTTTTCCTCTCAGTCAAAATGGAACATTGAGCTGTCACCCACATCATCCCAAGTCAAATGGAGCCAGTAGGGAAAATGTAAGTAATTGTGTTTCTGTAAGAAGGAAAACCTTGGCCTATCTTTGCCAGGTATAATTAATTAGTCATATATGATTTAATCATATATGGAAATTCATATAATGGTTCCTTTTGCAACAGAATGAAAAAGCTCAATCTTGTCCTTACCTTATAACAAACCTAAATTGAATGTTTTCATCTTCATGTCTCTCTTTCACTTTCTCTCTCTCTCTCTCTCTCTCTCTCTCTCTCTCTCTCTCATGCTCTTGCTCAATGTGTACATCTATTTCAATATATTCTGTAGATTTCATTCAACCAACCAAAACAAAAGGTTTTACTCAATTCCTATAAGATACTCGTACTCACAGCACAGGGAGGAAAACAAAATATAAAACAGATAAAACTGTAAATAGTTTTATCTCCCTTCTCCAATAAATGGTGATATTATGGTCTTTTAAAATACACAATCAGGCACTGCTAACTGCCATGGCTGAATGTAAAGCAGAATAAGAGGGGGCAAAGGTGCGTTGAGGGCTTATAATAGGTAAATATCAAAACTGAAGCATGGCAGAGAAAGCAAATGTATTAGACAGTAACAAAATCAGGAAGCCTGCCTGACGCGAGCAGACCAAAGGGTGAGACTGAGGTGCAATTGAGCAATAAGACTGCAGCCACTTTGTAAACAACTTCACAGGATCCAATTTCTAATTTCTAATTTATTCTAATGGTAAAAAGAAGTCACTTGAGCTCCACTCATCAGCATTATGAAAGCGTGTTTCCAAAATATCCAGTATTTTCTGGTGATACAGGAAGGAACAGAGTGAACCTCTTCCCTTACAGTCCATTCCGATGGCTGTGTGCTCCAGAGCCAAAAAACTTACAACCCCAGTCATCACACAGATACACTCTCCTCTCAAGCCACAAAGAAGGATGATCAGCATGACGCCTACTGCACTGTCACACAGTGCTAGACAGAGGTTCAGTTCATTTATTCATTTAGCTAACTCTTGTCAGATTCCATCTCCAAATCTTCAAGTGTACATTAAATAGTTTGCAATTAGAAAATGAATGATGAATGCAAAAAGAGCTCTGTAGTGGGCAAAATAGCACTGCTTTGTAGTAGGTGGTACATTTATTCAGTTGTTCTCTTTCCCAGACATCCCTGCCCCTGCCCTGGTCTGTCACCTACCACGAAGATCCTCAGAAAAGGCTCCATGATGATCACCAGCACAAAGCGAAAGATGTGCACAAAGTCGATGGTTTAATCAGTAAATATTTTCAGTCTGTGATAGAAAATGTACTTTGTTAGACCAGAGTAACATAGAGCCTAGGAACAAAATCTCTGATATGATTTAGGGTGCATTAGATAAGAAGTTGAGTTCTTTTCAAAGCGTTAAGTATAACTTTCCTAGGTCGGTATGGATTTAGAGTTATTGACACAAACACCTTTTTTGAAGGCATGAAACATGCCTTCCAGGACTGACCCTTTCAGCACAGAAACATAGATCATGTAGGCAGCAAAAGGGCCCAGTGCTGACCAAAAGCAAGAACAAAGCCTGAACACAACTGGATGTTGGTGTCTTTGATTTACAGATCCAACCACGAACAATGAGATCAAAGATAAAGCAGTCACAAAGGCTGATTCTCTTGAAAAGGTAAGGAATTATTTGCTTAAAAGTGTAGATGATGAGTCAGATGATCTGGGAAAACCATGACCCAGATTGAGAAACATTCAAAAGAGACAGAGAGAGGAGGGGGAGAGAGTACTCTGAAGGGAAGCTTAAAAGAAAAACGCTGGCACTAAAGCAGAGCGTCCACTCAGACCTTCCTAGACCTGCTTCAGCTGGAGAGAAAGGGGTTAATCTTCCCAGCCAACTTAAACAAAACTTCCCAACTCTGTGGCCTCTCTAGACAGTGTGGCTTGGCAACCTCACAAACACCTGCTGACCATACAGACATGTAGAACTAATGCCGTCTTGAAGTGAGTTCAGAAAACCTGCCTATAATTGCTAGCAGGACTCTGAAGAGTATAACCTAACAATAAAAATATTTAGATTATGTTGCCCATAAAAAAAAAAAGTCAAAGGCATACTCTTTCTGGCAGCGGCTCTCCTAAAATATTGCCATATGGATGCATACATATGCAGATTTCCCCAATTAGATGGAGTGCATGCTGGTTGGTTGTCAGAGTCCAAGAGGGCTTTATTCGGACTGAAACAAATTATAGCTGAAATCGGGTTTCTGTGATTTTTTAGAAACCCAAGAAGATGATGGTGGAAGCAAACTTAGAGGACATAAAGAGCACACAGCAGCGCAGCCTTGTGGACTGGAGTTACATTGAACACTTTAAACCCAAAGTACTGCTTCAGGTATTTCTGGGCTGTGATTCTGTAGGAGGCGATACACAGGTCTGGAGCGATGGACTGTGATTTACAACAGTTCACTTCTAGGTCACTCTCTCCGTGTAGTTCAGATCAATATTCCCATTTACATGAGCTATAAAATGAGTTTATTCCCAGGCTGAGCTATGCATTCCCAGGAATCTCCAAAATAGTTTAAAGCATACTTTCAAAAAGGATATTTTCATAAAAAGCTTAAGAAAAAAATATCCAAGACTGCTGCCACATTTCCTTTAAAAAGCAAGGCTGTTTTTAGAACAAAGTAAGGGAAGGAGCCCCATTTTTTTCTGTATTACCCATCCATTCTATCTAGCTTTCATTGTGTTTCCTATTTTCTGCTTTGATTAGTACATCAATAAAGCTGTAATAGATGACACTGACTGAGTGCTTACCACGTGGTGCTCAGCATTGGGTGTGAATTTCTTGCTCACAACATCTCTGTGATATAGAAACTAACTAGCTGGCATGGCAGTGCCTTGACCAAATGACTTTTTGCTCAGTAATGAGGCTGCTAAGTGAGAAGCAGGACACATAAGGCCATGAAACCCAGCTCCAGAGCCTGTGATTTTAAACACTAGTTAAAATAACAAATAATACATAATCAACACTTTTTGTTGTTTTTTAAGAGTTATTGCAACAAAAAGTGCTTCCTTGGTTTTATCTTCATTTGAAATTTATGTATTTATTCATTTATTTATCTATGAGAAGAATATATTTATTGAGGGAAAGAAAGCTCTTGTCCTAGAGAGGAACAGGAGGGGGACCCCTGAGTGGGTAGTCCCTGGGAAGCTGCCCCTTCCAGGAACGTTTATGGAGGAAAACCCTGCAGTGAGGCAGGTCCAAAGGGGTAGAGAACATGGGAACTCACTTAGGTGGACATGAGGTGGGACAAAACTATAGTCATCCAATGAGATTACAAGCACCATTGCTCAGGTAAAATTGATTAAGTCCAGTATCAAATGAGGAAGTGAGTCATGTAGCAAGTGGGCATGAATATGGGACAGGGTCTCTTCCTGTTTGGGGGTCAGGCTAGTGACACTTTTGGCTCTTTCAAGGTGATCGATACCTATTTAGAATATCAATCCATGATGCCCATCCCTAGGAAAGTATGCAGCTGTATTTGTTTCCTCTTTTGTCTTCAGATGTGGCCCATATGGGAATGTCTATCTCTTCCAAGTTGCAAAATCACCTTGTCTTCCATATTGTCTTCTTGAGGGCCTGGCCCTGTCTGACTGCCTATAATATTTCTATCTAATTCAGCTGCCTACAACATTCCCTTGTCTGAAGAAGTAGCCCTAACTGCCATAAGGGAACCATGGGCAATGACCGCTATAGCTTCTTCAGGCTGAAAGGGGTCATAGTTGTGAACTGGCAGTCACAGATACTGTCCAGAGGTTCTATCTAAAGGTCCTCAATAGATACCAGGCATTTTTATCTTGGGTAAGTGGAATAGCCTTTTAAGTCTGGAGGAGACAAAGCCAAAGAAACAGTTAAACATGTATGAACCAAATAATAACATCAATATAATAATTATGAATACAGTAAAAAATGATTTTCACCAAGAAGACAGTAATGACTTCCCATAAAAATGACAAAGATAGGGTCCAGGGGAACCTCAGCATTTTATATACCATTGATTTGATATCTAATATTTTAAACAGCTATTAAAATATTAGTAGAAGGATCTAGAATGTAATAACCTTTTTTAAGTTTGTAATTATAAAAAAGACTAGTCAGAATGTTTTGTAGGTCCATTAGCAGATATCTCTTAAATGAGGGGTTTAATCCTTTTTGTCTTCCATGGCCACTGGGTATTGTTCCAAATAAATTGGCCAGCTCTTCTCAGTGGAGGCACGTGAATTACAGGACCTAGGGAAAACATTGGGTATTCTCCAGTTTTCAAGAAGGGCCACTGACTGGATAAGTACTGACACATCTGCATGAGCATCTAATTTAACACGCTTTCTCCTTATATTGACAGTAAACATGGGTTCCCACAGACTGAGTGGGGAAGACCCATGACCACCTCAATCTGAAACTTCTTCTGACTCCATCATGAACACTTTCCTTTTTCCCTCTCTAGAAGATTTGAACATTTTTGCTTGAAATGTCCCTTCTTTCTTTTGGATGCAGAGAAGCCTAAATTTTTCCCCATTTCCTGGCTGGCCTTCATTCCTATAGGCTGCTAGTATCACCATTCTTATTTTTTGTCTATAGTTCCATTCTGTATCCTTCCTACTATGAAACACCTCAACTCAAAAAGAATCATTCCTGAAAACCATTCTAACTTCTGCAGCTTATGTCAGATATCTGGGGCCCACTGGGCAAGGTATAACTTTTTGGTTTTAAGGCCTCCTGAAGGCAGCCCTGTTCAAGGAATGTGAGGGCAATTTCCCCTGTAGTGGATTTCCTGACATAGGATTAGATGGATAGAGGAAGCATCTTTGAGGGCAATCAGCCCTGCCCAAGGAATATGAAGATAGCTTCCCTTGTAATGAGGCAGGAAACCCCAAGAAGAGTCAGCTCAACTGGACTGTATGAGGTGGTTAGTTTACTATGTCTTCATAGACAAAATCTGGTGGATCCCAGTAAAAGGAATCTGAAAGTAATCAAGCATATTTTCTGTAAGTTTTACCTGTATGATTGCCTAGGTTTTGGTATCTTCTAAGAAATAAATTTTCTGAGAAATTAGAGCATATATAATCAAAGCATGAGCATTTGAAGTAACAGGTAAGTAACAAACCTCTTTAAAGGAATAACAACTGCAACCCACTGGCTTTAGATCCCTTTATAGATTCTAATAGTTTGCTGTAAGTTCCTCTAGCTTAAGTTAAGAGAGGTCACACCTGTATTAATTATGAGTATGAAATACCTGAGTTACATTAGAAATCAACCAGATGAACACTTTTCACGAAATATATAGCATTCAGTCAGATTAAACCAATGTTCCATTCAGTGTTTTGGATATGGCCCACATTGTAAGCAATGGGCACTGCTGAGGGGTTTTTCCTTTTAACACTAAGGCTGAGGTTTAAGTCACAAATACAAGACTGGCTCTATCCGTAGGCCGAAAGCTATTGGACACTGTGTAGTCAGTGTCTTTAGAATCTTTCAGTTTTACTTCTAATTTTTGACCCTCATTATGTGTTTACTCTCATTTGAGAGAAAGTGCTATCCACACCCATTCAGTGTGCATGCACACGCACACACACACACACACACACACACACACATACACGCCTACTTTCATACACTGTTAACCATATCATAATTTTTGGTTAAATCAATGTTCAACTTTAATTTTTTGTTACACAAACACTATTCACAACTTCTGTTTTTCCTGGAGTCAATGCCTGTTATTTCCCCCTGTTTAGTTTGCTGTCAATTTAAAGCTTACTTTTCCCTGGCCTCTAACATACAGAAATCTCCTCTTAATATATTTGAGCACAGTAGGTGTCTAACAGCACTATCATCTTAACAATTCCTTGCACACACTGAGCTCGCTCACAACTCTGGTCCTGGGTCAATCTTTGCTACTCCCCTGTAACACCCACTGCCTGGCACACCCCTGCCTGGCACACCTGTGGCCTCTTTATCCAGTTGGATACTGTTTCCTTTATCACTGTCTCCTCTCTGAAGTTGCTCCCTTTTTGGAGAGAGCCATCTCCTTCCACTAGATTCCTAAGTTAAGGTTTATGGCAGGCATATTGTTGAGGCATTGAATATTTCCATACATCTTAACTATACCCTTACAAAAACTATCAGCTTGGCTTTATGTGAAATGTTAGTTAAAAACAATTTTCCTTTGAAATTTTAAAAGAATTCCTCAATAGTTCTATGTCTTTCCCAGCTTTGTCATAAGAGGAAAAATAAGATAAAAATCTGACTTCTGGTCAGTTGTTTGATTATTTTTCTTCTTCTCTCTGGAAGGTTTTAAGATCTTCTCTTTGTTCCAGTGTTCTGGCTTCAGTTCTCTCTCCATGTATTGTCCTAGTGAGCCAACTGAGGTCCTGAAGTTCCTATATTATTTTCTAGGAAATGTACTACAAGAATTTTGTTGATAACCTTTCCATTTCTCTCTCTTTTTTTCCTGAAGCTTTTTATGCTAATATTGAAACTTGAAGCTTAAACTTCCAATTCCTTCCATTCTCCTTTTAATTTACAACACTTTTTCATGTTATTGTTTTAAAAAATACTGCTCAGCTCACATCTAAACTTTGCATTAAGCCCTTTTTTTTATAATTTTAACTAACATTTATATAAGGTAATTCTCACATTCCTGTTACAGTATCTTACCTTATTTTGGTGAACATGCTGAAGTTCTTTAAAGCTGTTCTCTTCCTATCCTAAATTGCCTCTTCTTTGTTTTCTCTTGCTTGCCTTTTTTGGAGAGGAGAGCATATTAGATTTTTTGGACTTCATTTTTTTTTGTCCAACATTTTCCCCTTTGCCCTTTATTAATATTGAAACTCTGAAAATACATTGGCAAGTGCTGTATGGGGAACATCAATAGCTTAGCTTCATGGCTGGGTGATCCAATTGAGTGCTTTCCTTGGAAAAACCACCAAGGTTGATGTACTAGTTCTGCTGTCTTGGGCCATTGAGATTTTTCAGAAGAAAAAGACATAAACTTGCCTGCAGAATCTAGGGAAAGAAAAGAAAGGGGAATGCCTTTGGCAGTCAGCATTTAGATATGTGTTGTTCAATGGAGCAGCCACTCCTCACATATAGACTAATAAACTTCGGAATGAGCCGGGCGTGGTGGTGCATGCCTGTAATCCCAGCACTCGGGAGGCTGAGGCAGGAGGATTGTTGTGAGTTTGAGACCAGCCTGAGCTACAAAGCAAGCTTAAGGCCAGCCTGAACTGCATAGTGAGACCCTGTCTCAAAAAGACAAAAAAATAAAATAAAATAAAATAAAATTTGGAATGTAATAAGTCAAAAATGAGCTGTACTATAAGTAGCCTGTATACTCTACAGGCACTTCTAGGTATGTAAGCACTATGTATGCTGGATTTTATGGACTTGTCCTACACATGATTTTTATATCAGCTGCATGTTGAAATGATAGCATTTTTATACATTGAGCAAAATATGTCATTACTTTTACTCATTTGTTTTCCCATTTTATGACATGGAAACTATAAAATTTAGAATCACACATAAGATCCTCACTTGTGTCTCACACTGTATTTCTCTTGGCTGGTATTGATGAAGACTATTCTATAGTTCCCTCTTTGGGATTCTACTTCTTCAGTGGTGTCCAGTGAGTGCTTCTTGTTCCTTGAATCCATTGCTCACCTGCTATAACCTTCCCCCTTCTGCTGACATGAAAGACAGAGAACAGCCTGGCTACTCTGAACAGTCAAGAGTAGCCCCAGCAAGTGGGTGGGGGACTAACACTTCTTTAAAACACGTTTTAATCTTAACAATTTTCACTTCTTTCAGCTACTAACCTCTCCCTGTACTAATAACCTTCTAATTGTCAGTCTGCTTCCATTGTTGCTCTCTTCCAAGCCATGCTTTACAAATCAGATATTCCATCAATTTAATCTCATCTCTAGAATTGTCCATATAATTCTTAATCAAGTCAGAGGTAAATTCAATCTATCTTGCTCATTTTCCCCATTATGCAATATTCCCTGGCACATGATACATACTCATTCTTAATGAAATAATTAACTAATTGATACTAAAAATATTAATACACAGTAAAGGGCAAAAATCAATTAATAAGAAGATAGGATATGATGTGAGCCCTTCTCAAATGTTAAGAGCAAATGCTGACTCTGAGAAATTTAACACTGTGTTTCCTCACAGCCAAGGCAAATATGAAGATGTAAGCCTTGAAAAGCTCTTGTAATCTAACAAAAGAAGAAGATATGTTCACCACAATTATACAGACTTTGTATTCTAGGTTTGTAGTCTTATAGGAATTATCCTTTTAAAAAACAGCTAAACTGAACATGATGTTTCAGGCCTATAATCCCAGACCTCTGAGAGGTAGGGGAAGGAAGATCACAAGCTCAGGCTGTGCAACTCAGTAATCTGAAACTCTGCCTTGGAATAAAAATTTGAAAAGGAAGCTGGAGATACAGCTTAGTGTGGGAAACCTGGGTTCACTTCCCAATATGACCAAAACCAAAGTAATGGATGTGCCCTGCACAGTGATATTATTTAACTGCAAAGGTGTTTGCCACAGGCGTGTTTTTTGTATTGACTCTCTGGGAACAAGTGAAAAATTTTGTTACCTCACAAAGGGACACATATAGGGGAATAAACTGAGAAGGTAAATATATTACTTTGGTTGTGCTAACAACCAAATGAAGACAAAGAGCAAGTACCCAAAGAATAAAAAAAAAACAAAAGCTGCCTTTCAATATTGATACAGATTGATAGATTTGTATTGAAAGTATAAACAAAAACAAAATCCCACAGTTCTCCTATTCATTTTACTCTGGACAATTTCTTGTTGATTGGCAGTAAGAAAGAAATAGAGTAAGTGCCTACCTACTGAGCATGTCTCTCAGTGGCTACTATTGTGTTGTATGCCGAGGCTGCTACATACTTAAAGAGCCAGTTTTGGAAGGCAGCTCTGGGCCAGCCCCTCCTCATCTCTGCATTCCAACTTATGCTAAAAAATGAGAGCTTTAGTGCTTCAAAGTGGGAACAATGAGTTCAGCTACTGTCTTTCACTCTTCAGGCTGCCATTAGAAAACACAGACTCAGTGGTTTATACAATAGAAATTTATTTTCTCAGAATTCTAGAAGGTTGGAGACCAAGATCCAGGGGCAGCACCACTGTGTTCTGGTACAGGCTGAGACGACATCTTGCTGAGTTAGCACATAACAGAGAGAGGGGAAGAGAGGGATGAGGGGGAGGAAGGAGAGAGAGAGAGAGAGAGAGAGAGAGAGAGAGAGAGAGACTATAAATCTTTTTACAATGGGTTTGATTCCATTATGACATATCTAAACCTAATTAACTGCCAAGAACACCACCTCCAAATTTCAGCCTACTGAGCCTCAGGTGTTCTAACCTGTACACTTGAACCAGAGGAAGCACACCTAGTCCATGGAACCTGTTTATCTGGGAAGTTTAATGATAATAAAATGAGATGATCTATATCTCATTGTGTAGTGATAAAAACACCAGATAAGCAACTGATTTCATTGTTGTCTGCCAACCTTAATGAAGAATGTTTAGCAAATGTCTGTGTGTTTTCATGCAACACCTGCCAAAATGCTCCATGAAATATGTCTTTTATCCTGTCACTTTTGAGCAGTTGGAAAAGATCTTCTGAGAATTCCAACTTGACCATCAATGCAAAAATAAAGGAAGAAATGATGAGACACTAAGATATGCCCCAGCAAGACAAATAACAAATGCAATTATTTTGATTTTCAGGTTCTTCAAGAAGCTTATCAGCAATATCGGTGTGTAGATTCCTACTATTATACCCAAGACAACTCTTTACTCTTGGTTTTCCATAACCCAATGAATAGGCAACGTCTGCATTGTGAATACTGGAACATTGCTCTTCATTCTAATGTTGGATTCAGGTAATCAATGCAGATGGTTTAGATAATTAGACACTTAAGTTAGACAGTCACTTGGGTTTTAGTTCTTTAGTCCATTAAGCCAATCTGAGTTAGGTTTAATTCAATAAAAATAGCTGTGAAATCTATAGATGTAACTCAGCTCATGGAATGGAACACATACCATGCACCTTGCCCTGTGGTAAGTATTGAAGCTATACTCCTAAAAGAGACAAAGTCCTCTGGGAGTCTATTGGAAATGTCATTAAGTTATATTTTGATTGCCTCTGAGAGCTCTCAAGTGGTAGCTACAAAATATGGCATTCTGTTTGCTGGTTTAGGTACTGCAGCTTCATCTGTGTAACACCGAAAGTAAAGACAGCTGGGCTGATGAGGTAGCTCAGTGGTCTAGAGTGCCTGCTTAGGCAAGCTTAGGCAAGCTCACAGGGACCATGGTTCAATTCCTGGCACTACATGCCATACTAGCCCAGACCCCAGGGAGAGCTGAGCCAGCCAAAAAAAACAAAGAAAAGAAAGTAAAGACAGCTGATTTTTTAAAACTATCATGTATAGAGGTGTGTTAATATAATGTCTTGAACCATAAACGTGTGATTTTTCTTGGTTTTGTTTTCTTTCACTAACTGAGCTGGGAAGATAGCTTACTGGTCTAAATGCCTGCCTGGCAAGTGCAAAGTTCTGAGTTCCATCCCCGCACTGTTAGCCATGTGAGCCAGAAAACCCAGTGTGCACCTTGCCAGCCCTGGAACTAGGTGTGGTGGCACACTCCTGTAATCCTGGCAATGAGGAAGCTGAGACAAGATAATCACTAAGAATCTACGCTATATAGTGAGGCCTTGTACCCAATAAATTTTTAAAATAATAATAATTATTATTATTATTATGAGGGTCCAAGAATATAGCTCAGCAGCATAAATGCTTGGTCCTGAGTTTGATTCCTGATACCAAAATAATAATAATTATTATTAATACTATTATTATGTTAATTTCTTCTCCACCCATACTTGAGACTAGAACTGCTAATATAATTTTGAGAGAACCCTCATATTTTAGGATTTAAAAGAGGCATTTCAAATATACAATAACTTGGGGCTGATAGCTTAGATACCTCAATGTCTAAGCTCCCTTCTGGAAAGCTCAAGGACCTGGGTTCGATCCCCAGTACCACATGCCATGCTGGCCCTATGCAGAGCCAGCCACCAAAGCTGAGTGTGGCTGTGCACGCCTGTAATCACAGTGCTGGGGATGCTGAAACAAGAATCACTACAGGTCCAAGCTACACAGTGAGACCCTATACCAAATACATAAAATTTAAAACATTTAAAAATAAAAAGTAAATATTTGACTGAGAGTTACTTTTTTTCTTTTAGTTCATAACTTTAACATATAGATAAAGCTGTATAGAATGCCCATGCTGTGAAGTTTGCTCAGCCTTGCTTTACTATTTAATATGTGATGCATTATTAGGACGCTTCAAGTATTTTTTGGACCCTCCCTCAAATTCAATCCAGAGCTCAAAAACAAATTCAGTTATACAGAAGAAATGCATAGCACCTCATATTACCCAAAAGAATCAAAAGGACAACCAGGAAGAAAATATGATATCATCACAGTAAAATGTTCTATGGAAGATACAGAAGGAGCAGAGAAAGAGAAAAAAAAGTAGTTAAATAATAACTGAGGAAAAGGAAGGAAGGAAGGAAGGAAGGAAGGAAGGAAGGAAGGAAGGAAGGAAGGAAGGAAGGAAGGAAGGATAGGAAAGAAAAAAACTTCTTAATGAGCAGACTTTTTTTTGATCTTTGTGAGACAAAGACCTCACTATACAGTTCAGGCTAGCCTTCAACTTGCAATGATCATCCTGCCTCAGCCTCCCAAGTGCTGGGATTATA
>PVKA01008199.1:0-74078 GCA_004027165.1 Ctenomys sociabilis | reverse complement strand
ATCCCAGAGGATGCTTGTGTGGTTATAGAACATAGTCAGTTCTCCTGAGATGCTGACTATTTAGGGGGCTTGCACATGGCCAGTTGCCCTTTCTCCATCTTGGTTGCCTCGTGTATCCTAGCTCCCTGGCACTTCCCATTCAAGCACCTCCAGAAACCTCAGGCTGGGCTCCTGCCACCCCCAGATGTGTCCCTCCCTTGCACACCGTGAGTCCTGCTGAATGACGAGGACAGATGTCCAGTGTGCCCATGAGCCAGCATTTCTTAGCTGTCTTAATGAACAGAGGACAGGAAGTGTGGCAGGTGTGCAGCACCATACTTTGCCCTTTACAGAGTGGGACCAATGGCAAACTTCAGGAAGAAGACTCTATCCAGTGGGCTGTGGGGACTTTTAAGCTAGTCACTCAGGGTCAGGGGCTGGTGTATGACAGCAACGTCAGAGGCAGGCCCTGGCCTTGAGGAGCCGGGATCCCTTCCCAGGCCTTCCCTTGCTGGGAGCAGGGCCTCGGGTCCCACTGAAACTCACTCACACGCACTACATCCTCTTTCACGATCCGAGGAACATGAGCTCCTCACTTGGCATGGCCACTGGGCTGGGCCTTGCCCTGAGCCTGCAGCTTCAGCCAGCGGAGCCCAGCTTCCCCGTGCCCACGAGTGCTGACAGGTTCACAGGGGCCCTAGCCTCACCTCTGACACAGGAGTCTGCATTTGGAATTGTGAGTATTCACTGAATCATTTCGCCACCATGAAATTCACATCATGTACAGGTCACCACTTTATACTCCACAGCGTCTGGTGTGTTCAGAGCCAGGCAAGCACGGCCCGTGGGTAGCTCTGAAGCATTGTTATCATCCCAAAAGAGACCTCAAACTTATCGATAGTTGCTTCCCTTCCCCCACTGCCTCCAGCCCTGGACAACCACGAACCAATTCCCTGTCTCTATAGATTTGCCTCTTTGGGGTGTTTCGTTTAAACAGAATCATGCAGCATGTGACCTTTCCTGTCTGGAGTTTTGCACTTTGCATGGCATCTTCACGGTTCATCCAGGGTGTCCCAGGGATGTGTACGGCGCTCTTTTCATAGCTGAGTTGTGGTCCTTTGAGTGGACAGCCCACAGGTGACCTGTGCATTCTTCAGTTGACAGACACTTGGGTGGTTTCTACCTTTTGGTGATTGCGAACGGCACTGTTGGAAACCTGTGTACATGTATCTGAGCCCTTCCGTTCTTTGGGGTCTCCGCCTAGGAATGTCGTTGCAGCGAGCATGTGCTGCACTGCACATCTTTCCTGGTAGACCATGATCCTCAAAAGGGCCAGGGAGAGAGACTTCCAGCCACAAGGCCGGCGGCGCAGCTTTCGCGAGAAGAGTCTCAGGCTCCTGGAGCATGAGTTCCCATCATCCACCAGGACTCTGCCTGATGATTTGAGTCCCTTGGTCTCATTCTCTCACTTCACTCTGGTGTTTGCCCAAGTGTCCCTCGTCACCACCCCATTTTCCTCTGCATAAAGTAGCCCCTACAGCTTTGTAATTGTTTCTGTGTCCTTTTTCTCCCCTCCCCCACCCCATGGCACTTACCATGGATGGAGTTTGTACAATACAGGACCGATCGCGTGTTGTGGGCTCCCCCTTCCCTTGCTTCTCTGTCTTCACCCTGAACATCTGAGCTCTACGACGATGGGGAATTTTTGTATGCTGTGCTCATCGCTGTACTGCAGAGCCCACAACACTGCCTGGGTGTGAAAGCGTCCAAGTGTTTGTCACACAAATGGTTGAATGAATGCAGTTAATCCTCCCTCAACTTCTGCAGTGAGACCACAATTCTCTTTGTATGAAGCCCAACACTAGGGCTCAGAGAAGTGGAGTACCTGCCTAAGGTCCCAGAGTTCATGGTGGACCCAGAACTTTAAGTCAGATCCCCCGTATCCTGCATTCTTTCTGTGCCCCCCAGGGAGGGCGACTGCTGCAGGAACAACACCCAGAGTTGTGTAGTAGTAGAAGTGTACAGTAGCTTGAAAACATAGATTTTTTTCCCCCTTCTTAAGCATGTTTTATGTAGGCTAACTTGACAGTGGGTTTGTGTTCCCTGAATAAGTACATCAGTCCAGAGCTTTCTGGGTGCTGGAGAAGCTGTGTGGGCTTGATTTTCTGTCGTCCCCCTGGACAGATGTTGAATGTCCCTATAGCACAACTCTCAGCCCCGGGGTGCACCCACAGTACCACGGGGCTGAGAACTGCAGCTGGAGTAGCTGAGGTCCGCAGCCATCTGTGCTGTGCCCGAGGTTCCTCTGGGCACACTAGTGAGTCACCCCGTTGGGTCTTCATCTTCCCTTCTGAAGAAGGCTCTATTATGGTCTCGTTTCACAGGCAGCAAAGCTAAGATTCAGAGAGGCTAGAGGAGTACTCAAGGTCACACAGCCGGTAAGAGGGGAAGCGAGCCATGGAGCCCACATCATTTGATCCCAACGCTGATTCTTACTCACTCACCTAATGTGTGTGCATACATATTTGAAGGTAGATGTGATGATGGTGGCTCTGATAGAATGTTCCAGAAAACCTGGGAGAGGGAAGAAGAAGATGCTTGTGAGAAACAAGGCCTTGTTTCAGTACTGATGTAGTATGTGATAGGTGTTTTTCAGGTGAATGGTGCAGCAGAGAAACAGGCAGAAGAAAAAGGACAACGGAGAGATTTTGGGGAGGTCAAGGAATTCTCTGGACTAGACAAAGGGAGGCTGAGGCTTTTATGGCCTTTTGCCAGGAGTGGAGTTTGGAGATGTTTAGATTACCTGAAGGAGCTGATTGGGGGTCGTCCCTGAGGTGGCGGGAAGGGTGGAAGGAAATTACATCCTGGGCTAAGTTGGAGAAGAAGCAGGAGGTGGTCCTGGGAGCATGGGCCTTTGTTTTAAGGGCATTGGCCTTACTAGATGACCACCACAATGATTTTAGCAATTTACACTAGGGCCTGAACCTGCCAGTATGGCCTGTGGGCTTCGGCGCATGCAGGCCCGGCTCTCTGTGGCAGACACCTGGATGCCCAGATTGGAGAAGGGGCCGAGGGCCTGCGCTCCTAACTGGGCTGCCCGTTGCCATCTCTGATGTGACCCTGACACATCCCCATCTCTGCAAATCAGAGTCCTTCGCTGTAAAATGGAAAGGAAAATGGCCCTTTGGGCCCAGAGTTACAAAAATTAAGTAAGATGTGAAATAGTTCTGATGGAATACGTGAAGAACCGTCACGTTATCTTATGACATTTTTTTTCCCCTGAAGAAAGCAAGCCGGCTGGAAAGCTGAACAGCTGAAGGTTAACAGAGATGACGACTAGGCCATAGAGAACGTTGCTTTTTTCCTTATCTGAACTTACTAATTTCTTCTGTAATGAATGTGTAATAACAAAATGAGTTGTTTTAATTTAAAATGGGGCAGTGAGTCAATGCTCTTGAAAGCAGTTTGTAAACTGGCAAACGGGCCACAAATCAGGC
Organism: Ctenomys sociabilis; assembly: GCA_004027165.1. Classification (NCBI taxonomy): domain Eukaryota; kingdom Metazoa; phylum Chordata; class Mammalia; order Rodentia; family Ctenomyidae; genus Ctenomys; species Ctenomys sociabilis. Next base: position 70,602 of record PVKA01008199.1, on the reverse strand, counting down.
CTTGTTAGGGTAGTTGTAGTAATTACTATTGTTATTGCCCATTGGCTGTGAGTTGACATTTCTTTCGGCCCCAAATCTCCTTCCTGTGTCTATCAAGGGAGCAACCGCAGGGTAACCGGCCGGCTTTCCATGTGTAAGTCTAATTAACCCTTAGTGCTTGTGCGCATTTGTGGGCTGCAGCTTGTCATTTCAGGAGGTGAGCACGACGTCACTGGCATTCCATCCCCTGAAACACTGACCATTTCTTTGTGCAAGGATCATTGAAAATCTCTTGTACATGTTATTTCGGATCCTTACGGTTCACCATCATTGGTCACCACTACCCGCCTGTCCTGTAGAACGTGACAAGTTGTTTCTCCTCCACCTGTCCCATCAGCCACCCCCTCCACATCCCTGCAGGTCTTCCCCATCTCACTACAGTGCTCCCTGCTTCCCTGTGCCACCTTTGCAGCTTTCACGTCTGAGTGACACCTTGAGCCACCTGTCTGTCTGTGCTTTTCTCTTCATTTTTGCGACACCCCTGCCCTGAGTTTCAGAGCTGGTGTCATCCATACGGTCCCTAGGACACCCTTCCCTGGTTACAGCTGTCCATGAAGCCACCTCTGTGAATGCTGAGGAATGAAAACCAGGTCAAGGGTCTCCCTTCTTTCAAACTCTCCAAGGTCCCCCACTGAACTCGTGTAGAACCTGCACCACAGCCCAGCCCCTGGCCTGATGACACCTGTCCCCATTTCACCCCACCATGGGAACACCACCGTCATAAAGGCACCCAGGAGAGCAAGTCCTGTCCACCTTAGGTTTAGAAGCCTGAAGATCTGTTGTCATTTGACCTTTCTGTTTTGAAATCTCTTAGCACAGACGTTGCCTGAGGGTCTTGTCTTTACCTAGACCCATTTTGCAGGTGTCTCTCAATACAGCAGGTGGGTAGCACTATTGGGTTTAATTATGTTTTTTAATTTAACTTTTATCAAGGCTGAAAACCTGAGTCATTACAGCAGGATCTTAGCAGAAGTTCTCCATTCTTTTTAATACTTCTGGAAGACCTAAACTATAACAGCAGCAGCAAATCAACTCTGCCTCCGCTGTGCCCCTGCCCTCACTGTGCCCCTGCCTGTGTGCCTGGTCCCAGCTGCTGGCATGATGAGATCCCCTTCTCGTTCTTTGGATGTCAGCTTATGCTTCTCTTCCCTTAGGAGGCTTTCCTTGAGGCTCTGCTCTGGGGCTTCATTTTTAATTTCTTAATTAAACTTTTTGAGGTACTTGGCAGATTCGCAAGCACTAGTAAAAAATAATACACAGAGATTCCTCATGCATGCTGCTCACTTTCCCTTAATGGTAACATTTTGCGAAACTAGTATCCTGGTCAGGTTATTGGTATTGATGCAGTGCACTGACCTGTTCCAGATTTGCCCAATTTTTCTTGTACTTGGCTGGTGTGTACATTTTGTTCTGTATAATTTCATCAGCTGAGTAGGTTCATGTACTCCACCGTGGTCAAATGCTGGACTATGTAACAAGTATTGTATTGCTTGCTCATTTTCTGTTTTCTTTTCTTCTTCTTTTTTTACAAAGAATTCATTTAGACAGAAATTTAAAAATATGCACTCAGAGAAATAGAGCGGTAAAGGGCCAGTAAGATAGCTCAGCGGGCTAAGTGCCTACTTAGGTAGGCTCAGGGACCGGGGTTTGATCCCTGGTACCACGTGCTGCACCAGCCCCAACCCTGGGCACACTGAGCCCGCTGCTGAGACCAGGCGTGGTAGCCTGTGCCTGTAATCATAGCACTGGGAAGGCTGAAAACGGGAGGATCATGAATCCAAGCTGCTTAGTGAGGCCCTGTACAACAAAAACAAAACCATAAGAAATGAAATAGAGTGGAGAGAGACAGACAGAGAGAGAGAGAGAGAGAGCTATATTTCTTATAGCCATATCTAGTTAGCTCTCCTAAGCAGCCCTGCCAATCAGCAGTCCATCTTCATTTCTAAAGGGTAGACATTTCAAATATGTTGTGTAGGAGGAACTAGACAGCGTGTAACATTTGGAATTATCCCTTTTCACTTAGTGTAATTCTCTGGAGGTCCGTCCAGGTTCCTGTTTATAGCCGAGCAGTGGTCCCTGATTGTGTGGACCACCCCCCGTGGCAGTACCACTTATCCTATCATCCTGTTTCCTACAGCCACATGCAGTGCCTTAGCAAGCACATTTGTTTGCCTCTCCTTGCTCCACTTTGGCAGAAAGTCCGTCTTGGGGCCAGGGCCTTGCCTGGTGCTGCTGTCTGTTGCCCCTTTCCTGAGTACAGCACTTGGCACTAGCTGGCATTCTGGAAGTGTTTGTTAGACGAATCCATGGATGAGCAACATCCACCCAGAGAGCACAGGGGCAGAGGCCGCAGGAGTGGTCAGGGAAGGGCCACGCACGAACTGGGCTTCTGGAGAATTTGTGGATCTTGCATGGGGGTCAGCAGGTAAAATCACTACATGAGGGAAAAGTTATGCTCGAGAATACTTTAAGTCGCTCAGAAATCCTGGAGCATTTGGCAGCTTAGAGGGGAAGTGATAGCAATTTTCATTTGACCCAATATATTGAAAATATGCTTATGGCTTTTCTGAGCATTTGAGCTGTGGAAGGCAATGGAAAGCAAGGGTGTTGAATGAGGGGATGCAGGGATTCCATTCTCTTTCTGGAGAGGTCCAGTGGGTATGGCTGGCTTTTATTAATATGCTGATGAATGAATAGGATGTGCAGATGATGTAACACACATGTCATATAACTTACACATAATAGGGGCTGAGATAGCTCAGCAGACTAAGTGCCTCCTTAGACAAGAACAGGGACTGGGGTTCGATCCCCAGCACTACATGTCACGCTGGCCCCATCCTCCGGGCTCACTGATCCTGCTGCCAAGACCAGGAGTGATGACGCACGCCTGTAATCCCAGCACTGAGGAGGCCAAAAACAGGAGGATCAATTTGGATCTCAGCTACATAAGGAGAGCCTGCACCAAATACATAAAAAAAATTTCACAGATAGTATAATATGCTAGTGGTTAACGTGTGGTGGAGTATACCTATGAGACAAGGGGCATGCGATGTGACGTGTAATGGGACACGCACATGATGCAATCGGCGTATGACGTAATATGCATATGTGTGATGATGTGTATGTGCTGTAACGGGCATATGCCAGAAGGTACATGTGACGTACCGCTCATATGATGTGAGGTGCATGCCGTAGAACATGTGCAGGACGTCAGGCGAGCGTGCTGCGCTGCGCATGTCCTATAAGGCGCGTGGGCTGTCAGGTGCTGTGCATACGCTGCAAGGTCCCACGCTTCTCCCCGGCTCATCCACTGTCTCTCTGCTCCTTTGCTCCAACTCAGGAGGCAACCTCTCCAAACAAGACTGGACCATCCAGTGGCCCACCACGGAGACGGGCAAGGAGAACAATCCCGTGTGTGCCCCGGAGCCCACGCCGTGGATCCGCACCCACCTCTCCCAGAGCCCCCGAGTCCAGCCTAAGTGCGTGCAGCACTACTGTCACGCCAGCCCCACGCCCGGGACCCCCGTGTACACTCACGTGGACAGACTCACTGTGGACGCCTACCCAGGCCTGTGCCCGCCACCGCCCCTGGAGTCGGGCCACCGGTCCCTGCCCCCATCTCCCCGGCAGCGGCACACAGTCCGCACCCCACCGCGCACCCCAAATATCGTCACCACGGTGACCCCACCAGGCACGCCGCCCACGAGGAGGAAGAACAAGCTGAAGCCCCCCGGAACCCCGCCGCCCTCCTCTCGAAAGCTCATCCACTTGATCCCAGGCTTCACGGCCCTGCACCGGAGCAAATCCCACGAGTTCCAGCTGGGTCACCGAGTGGACGAGGCCCACACGCCCAAGTGAGTGCAGCTGGTGGGTGCCAGGGGTAGAGAGTCCCGGGCTGTGAGGGCGGCCTTGTGGCCCCAGGAGCCCCTAGGTTCGGAAGTCCACAGGGGGCCCCATTCCCAACTTTAGTTGAGTGAAAGGTGAGGGTTTCTCTGAGGGTTCTGCAAAAGTGAATAACACAGAATTTCCCAGAATTGGACCCCTTTTAAAATACTATTAATATTCTAGAAACAGGTTGTCAAGGAAAGGGAGAAGGCTAACTGTGACCAGGACCTGGGTTTGTGAATGAGATGCATCAGGACACATTCATTCCTGTATGAATTGTCAGCAGCTGCTTTTGTGTAATAATGGAAGAGAGGCCCACAAACCCCGAAATACTCACCACTTGGCCCCTTCCTGAGGCCTCTGCTGACCCCTGTGGAGTCTAACCTAGAGCTGACCCTAGAAATAGGGTGCAGTCTCGAGATTAGCTTGCAATACTCTGATGCCACTTTGAGATGCATAGAAAGAAGCAAGTGGCACCAACTTTCATTTGACCCAGTATATCAAGACAGCAATTCAACATAGAATGAGGGTGAAATATTATTGCTACAATGTTCTTTTTCTCTAATGAGGGCTTTGTTCCCTCATCTCAGTTGAGTGTGAAAGGAAGCGTTCTACAGTGGGAGTTGGCAGACAGACCGAGGCCCCCATGGCATGGGAGCCAGGCACAAATGAAAATGAGATTCGAGAATTAAGCACGTCAGGTGTGTTACACACGGCAGCCTTTCTGTAAAAGGCCGGGTAGTAAATACTGTTGACTCTGCAGGCCAGGGCCTCTGCTGCATATTCTTAGCTTTGACCTATAGGGCAAAAGAAGCCACATACAATAGCCAACAAGGTGGGTGTGGCTGTGTTCCAATAAAACTTTATTTGTAAAAGTAGGTGCCTGGCTGGATTGGGCACAGCCCGTAGTTCTTCAGGAGCCCCGATATAGGAGTGAGTCCCCCTCCTGGGGTGTTAGGACATGGAAAATGTGATTTTTACAAAGATCATCAAAGCTGCAGAGAGTAACCTGACTGGAGACATACAGCACACTTGGGACCTCAGAGGTTTAGGCCAGGGACGGATACATCTCTGATGGGATAAGTTGGATTTTCATGGTCTTGTGAGAGCCATTGTGGTTGGGAGACTGTGGGCCTTCAAAGCAAGGACAGTGGAGAGAGTCCCCAGAGGGGTAGGACACAAACTGCTGAGGTAGAAGGGAGAAGAGGCATGTGCCCCCCTCATGCTGGGCTCTCTAAGAGAGACGGGGCCTGACTGACAAGCAGCTCTCAGGACTCATGCTCTTTTAATCTAGAAGTAGGGCCCCAGGGAGACAGGCTACTCTTTGGATTTTAAATGCTGGCCTTTCCCCAGACCCTCGAGGAATTGACTCAGATAGCACCGAATCAGCCACTCGCAGTGTTTTCTGGGAATCGTGTATCAGGATTCATGAGGCATTATGCCTGCCCATCTGGGTTCTTCTGTGTGGGCCAGGAAACTCAGCCCCTCCTCCAGGAAGGCTTCCTGTCCCACAGCGAGGATGCAGGACTCAGGGCAAGCGAGCAGCAGAGGAGAGGGGCGGGGTGGTCAGTTTGGTGATGTGAACAGTGCCATGGGCCACTTGGCTTGGAACTGTCCCTCTAGGTTTAGAGGGACGTCAGGGTAGCTGACCTTTGGGTGTCAAAAAAAATTCAAGAGAGTCTGGGCCGCAGATCAACGGTGGGATGCCTCCCTCAGATACACGAGGGCCTGGCACCAGATGAAGGCAGTGATAATCATGCGCTAGTGTGGGCAGTCAGGCAGGGACAGAGGTGAATTCTGACCAGGGCGATGCAGGAGGGAGGGGAATTCACTGAGTTGAGTTCTAATTATTAGAGTGCAGTGTTTACTTTGGGGTAAGCTGGTCCTGGTTCTGCAAGACGGTGGCCTTACGACCTTGGATTTGACCTTGCAAAGTCTGAGCTTTCTCATCTACGCATTAAAGGCTGTTTTTATGTTTTAAAAATCTAAGGTAATGACCTATTAGTGCACGGTGATATCATTTTAATGGGCTGGGACCAGCATTTAAAAAAAAAATGGAATGACTACCCTGGAGTGGAATTCATTGCTACACATCATTTCTGGAAAGTTGTGTGTGTGTGTGTGTGTGTGTGTGTGTGTGTGTGTGTGTGTGCTGTGATTATTTTGCCCCTGATCCATGGCCTTTCCCATTCTGGGTAGCTTTGAGTCTAGAATGAACCTATCATAGTGTAGATGAAACAACTTGGGGGGTCAGTCCTTTGTCTCATAGAACACAGCCCAGACACTTCTAGGTACTTGGCTGAGTGGTTGCCCTTTCCTGCCTGGCTCTCTCTTTCAGCCCCATGGTCCTGTTGGGCACAGGCTATTACTAAGCTGGCACCCTGTGACCTCCCTTTATTTCTTCCTGATGGGGTATAGTGGAGTTTCAGAAGTCCTGGGACTGTCTGAATAGGACCTGAATCCTTTAAGAGTGTGATTGTCCCTGTGATTGTTTCCAAGCACCCCGTACCCTGGGAGGTGTCAGGTTGAGGAAGGCCAGCTTTAGATCTGCTAGCCAGGGTGCTCCCGGGCATGTCCTCTGTGGCATTGGTCAGATGTCTGTAGGGTTTTCATCAAAGGCCCTAGTATTTCAGAATGAGCATGGCAAGAATGAGCAGCTATCCACAGTAGCCCTCTTGTCCCACCAATTTGGAAAATATCATCAAGAACATGGAAAGTGGAAAATTCTGTGAGCAGACACATAGAACATACATAGAGCAGTCGCTCTCCACAGGAGACAAAAAGTGTCTCTTGAAGGAGGCAAGAAAGCCCTGGATTTTATAATAGTTTGTGGTTGCCCCAAAGAACCAAGTACATGGTATGTGTAATATATCTGTGGCACGAAATTTTCAAATTTTTATATATTTGTATATTATTATTATTTTTATTGTGTATATTTATGGGGTACAGTGTGATAATTTGATACATAGACAGAATGGGCCATGATCAAATCAACATAGTTAGGATTTTCATTTCTTAAAACACTTCGTACATTTTTTTATTAACATCTGATAATTGGACATAGTCATAGTAATCAAGAAGTGGAATCCACCTAGATGCTGCTGCTTGGATGGGCAGATGAAAGTGAGGTATTAGACAGAAGAGGGTGTTATTTACCCATAAAAATGATATCCTATTGTTTTCAACAAAATCTGATATTAAACATTCATTTGGAGTTTGGGGTGGAGACTAGGGAGCAAACCTTAAAAGGCCCCTAAAGGGGTCATAACAGAAAAAACATGAAGCAACAGTGACTTAGACCTGTAGTGTGGTCCTGTGGGAGCCATGAGACGTGGTGGTAGTGAGTTGCCAAGAATCTCTAACTTCCAGTCTTCGGGACCTCCCTGGCTTTGTGGCCACATTATCTGAATAAACAACACAGATTCCTTCCTGTTATCTATTTAGGAGGTTAAAGGGGAGAGGTCTTAAAGACTCTGTCCTTCATCCTGAGATTAACCTTCGTCTGAAGGACCCCACCTTCACAGCACTTACGCGTGCAGTGATTTTTATGCCTGTAGATTCCCTCATTTATCTGTGTAGGATACAATAACTTGCCCTTTCTTGTCACAGGATATGAATGAGGTAAAGTGTAATAAATGGAATCATTTTCAATGCAGAGGAGCTCAGTATTAAAAAGGGATTTTCTCGATCTTTTTTGAACATCCTCTTCAAAGATAATTCTAAACTGTGATTTTAATTGCAGAAGCAATTCCCAGACTCATCTCTAGTTTGAAAACACAAGTGCTATACAATGGAAGCAACAAAAGGTAAAATCCTGCCTTTTCCTTGCCAGAGAGAGCTACTGTCATTGCTGCTAATACTCTGCTATTAATCCTTGCGTACCTCGGTTTGGGCTGGTGTATGTGTGAATAGCGTGTCTCGTTCTTGTTCTTTCTAATTGGCATTACACTATCCTGCCACTGACAAGACGTGGCTTTGGGGGTCCTGTCTTGATGTGAATATCCTATTTATGATCATCCCAAAATATGCTCCTTTTGCAACTCCTCCTGTTGTCTCCAGCACACACCTAGAATATTATCACTGTGTGCCTCTGCTTTCAGACCTCTGTATTGCTTTTTGTGAACCTGTGTGTGCCTGTGCCCTTCTGGGGCAGGGTGTCATGACCTTCAGCTGGCCCGAGAGCCAGGAGAACCAGGCTGCAGGAGGGCCAGGAGCCTGTGTTTGCTATAGCTGCATGTGAACCTCTCTCTTTCTCCCTCTTTTTTAAAAAATAATTTTGAGAAACAAGTAGCAATGAGACAGTTTCAAAACTGATTAGTAGGACAGTTTCAATAATTAATACATTGCATATTGTTGTCTTCTTAGTGGTTATTCACATTACAAGATGCAGACATGATATCCTATCCACAAACACTCTTAGTATAAATCTTTCTGTTCATTTAATTAAGAGAAAGTAGCTATATATCTATCCTATTTTGAATAGATACAAAATGGTCCTTCATTTATACTCCCTTTTTTGTTTAGTTTTGTCAGAGATGGGTATTCCATTGCCATTCATATATTGTAGGTGTGTGAATTCAGCAAAGTAATCCAATATAGTCCAGTAGTCCATAATAGTAGTGGGTTATCCACATGACTGGCAATGTCAGAAGTTGTTTACCTGGGCCTTTTACAGCTCAGCATATTAATATGGCTTTACTTTTTATACTTCATTTTTATACTTTTCTGCTGGATGGTTAAGACCAAGATAAAGCAAGACCTATATAACAAGAAATGTAACTTTTGTGTCTGATAAGGTCAGGCAAATCCTCTCAGGGTTTATCCTGTAACCCTGTACCACAGTTTGCAGATCCTTTGTTAGTGTCAGCCATGTGGATGAGTCACAGCCATTGCTTGACCAGTTTGCTCTCTGCGAAAGCCTGAGGAGAATGTTTTCTCTCCATGTGACTCTCCTTAGGCACACTCTACATCATCCATTACTTTCCTTTGTGGCCCCATAATCTCCTTGATCAGAAAATTTGGGATACAACTGAGTTACATGATATTATAGTACAGGTTCTCTTATATCCTGAGTCCTCATTGATCTTGAAAGTCTAGGGCCAAAATGTTGGCTGTCCTTGCAGCCCTTCTTTTTCTCTAATTTTTGCTCTGCAAACTTAAGTTATTAACCCTACATAAGAGAAGCTTATTATTATTACCTTGCAATGTAGGACATTGAGCTTAACCTCACTGTCTGTCTGAATATCAAACATCTTAGGCATAACATGGAACAGGTATTTTCCATCAAGTATTGATATGTTAAACTTTAAGTCCCTACAGAATATGAAGAATAAAAAATTTAAAAATTATTTAAAAAATAGGAATAAACTTCAGCAGGTTTTTGAAACTAGCAGTTACTTGGTAGGATTCTCACCCTGACTAACTATATGTGCTGATGCCTGTGAACTAAGCAACTGCACTGAAGATAGCAATGTGTAATACTAGGGCCATGCTTGGAATCCTGTCATTCTGGTCTTCTAAATATGTACTGCTTATCATGTCATACCAATTACTGCTGTACTGTCCCTCAAGTAAATGTTTAAAAAAAAGGTTAATAAATGAAAATGAGATGAGAAAAAAAAATGTTACAGGACTTTTCTGCTACAATGCTGCATATGGTTAGATTTCTAAATTTCTGTGTACCTCTTTTGGTTGTAGCTAATTCAGACTTCTTGCATGGCCAAGGCTAGATTGTTTGTAATTTAGATGAGAATGGGCTTGGCTGAATAGATTCATTATGTAAATAAGATTTCAGGAGGGATCCTTTTGTCTATTTTAGAAAACTATTTATCTGCAAGCACTTAAACTCACTGGCTCACACCCACCGATCACCATGCTAACAGTTACAAGGGACTCGAATGTATTTATAAGGGCAAGAGGAGAATGATTAGTTTATGGACAACAAGTGTTCATTAAGACAAAAGGCTTCTTCCAATGTGCCTGGCCCGTGTTTTCTGCTAGGTCTCAGTGAGCATTCAGATGCACGTTATTAGAGGGTGCCAGGAGGACGTGAGGCGGCACCCGTGTCTCTTCCATGGCTCCCCAGGGGCCATTTTTCTGTGCCTCTCGCTTCCAGGTGGCGGCAAGCATAACATGACGAGACCCACACTCAGCAGGGCTGGAAACCATCACCCTGACTTACAGGAATCAGCTCTTGTAATGCACATCAGGGCCGTTCCTGGGTCCCAACAGCTGTGTCACTCAAGCACTCTCAAGTCACCGGGTATTTCCCAATATTAGGATGTTTCAGGTTCAGACATCGAATTCCCAGTTCAAATGCAGTCTACCAAGCAAATGCAGTGCCGCTGTGAGCAGTGTGGCCCACAGAAATGGTGACCTTTCCTTTCTATCAGGTATTCAGAACACCAGAGCTAGACAGTTAGTGGAAGGTGAAATTCTCATGTGGAAGAGGTGATAGTGTGTTCACCCTTTGGGTATGATTTCACTTGAAAAATCTTGTGGTGTTGTTGCTAATTCATACTGAATTTCTCTCTCTGTCTTTCTGTCTCTGTCTTTCTGTCTCTCTGTTTCTGTCTCTCTGTCTTTCTCTCTCTGTCTCTGTCTCTGTATCACTCTCTCTTTCTGTGCTGGACCTCAAACCCACTGCCTCCCATATGCTAGCCAAGTGCTCCACCACTGATTTTTTTTTTTTTTTTTAATTTTATGTATTTGGTACAGGGTCTCACTACACAGCTCGGACTTGTAGTGATTCTCCTGTTTTCAGCCTCCCAGCACTGAGAGGAATGTGTCACCATGCCTGGACTCAGTCGCTGGCTCAGCATGCCTGAGTGTGGGCCCAGTTCTTGTGCTTGCCTAAGCAGGTGCTTAGTCTGCTAAGCTATCTCACCAGCACTTACCACTGAATTTTTATTTTATTTTATTTTAGGGAAGGGTCTACAGGATGTTCAGGATCTCACTACTAGATCAGACTCAGTGATCTGCCTGCCTACAGCTTCCCAAAAGCTGGGATTATAGGTGCACACCACCACACCCAGGCTAATGGCCCTCTCAGGGTGTCCCGGGTCAGAGCCAGCATGGCAGGCCTAGGAATAGAATCCCTGGCCCCTGCACCTGCTTGTAGGTGCTTTAATCCACTGAGCTATTTGGCCACCCCTGAATTTTTAACTTTTAATAGGTGATCTCTTTGATAGTTTCCTATAATTCATAGTTACATAATTTTTTTTTTTTTAAAGAATTTTACCCACATTTTTTTTTTTTTTTTTGTGGAACTGGGGATTGAACTCAGGCCCTTGCGCTTGCCAGGGAAGTGCTTATTCCACTGAGCCATCTCCCCAGCTATAGTTACATAATATTATATAATATATATGTTATATATTTGTATAATTATAAAATCATTTTTTGTAAAATACATGCTTATGAGATTTTAAAATAAAGCTTTGTTAATGCTTTGCACAGTTCTATCTAGGTTCCATTTTTCTCGTGTAGCTTTGACCTAGTGCCCCCTCCTAGATTCCAGGCCCTGAGTTCTATCTAGTTCATGAAAACAACACATGTTATTCAGGCATGAAATGAACAATGTTAGGTGGGTCAAGTGTGAAAATTTCATTTGGAAGGAGGGAAAGAAACTTACAGATCTGTTGCTACCTCTTCTGGCCTCTGTCCGGGTGCTGCAGGCAACATGGCTGTGAACAGCTTTGGGCCAGGCATGGACCTTTTAGCTGCTGGGGATGGAACCCAGGGCCTGGTGGTTGGTAGACAATTGTTCTGACACTGAGTGACGCCATGGTCTCTGCCTTGTAGCTGTGGATTGTTACCTCTGTTCTTGGCCTTCTGCTTGCTGAGTCACTTGGGCCCCTGGTAAGCAAAATTCTATACCCGCACCATGGAAAAGCTTACCTTAGACTTGAGCGTGGCCATCTCTTTCCCTGGCTTCTACAGAAGCCAGGGAAAGAGATGGGTTATAGCATGTGGCTGATGAAGTCTTACATCTGTCAGTGATCCAGTTCCTGCTGGGTTGGGCCTTGTGCCTAGAATGCATAAATACCTGGGACAAATATTATCATATATTCAAGGAGATAGGCATGCCTAGTGAGCCTGGTACTCCACATATTGTGGGGCAATTGATTCATATAGCAAACAGGAAAGATAGTTATTATATAGGTTGAATATCCCTTATCTGACATGTGTGTGACCTGAAGTGTTCTGGATTTTTTATTTTGACTTTGCTTATGCATAATGAGATATCTTGGGAATTGGACCTAAATATAAACACAAAAATTCATTTATGTCTTATACATATGTCTTTCATTTATAGCTTATATAGCCTGTGGGTAATTTTATACAATATTTTAAATAATTTTCTTTGCTACATAGTTTGGGCATTTTGGCATTGTGCTAGTACCTAAAAAGTTTTACACGTTGGAGTATTTCCAGAATCCACAGATGATCAAGTCTCTAATATAACGACATAGTGTTTGCCTATAACCTATGCATGACCTCCTGTTGTATACTTTAAATCCTAAATGACTTATTATATCTAATGCAATGTACGCACCATGTAAACACTTATTATAATATATTGTTTAGGAAACAACAAGGAAAAAAATCCACACATTTCCAGTGCAGGCACAATTACAAAAATAGTTTTGATCTGTGGTTGGTTGAGTTCTTGGATACAGAGCCTGGATTTATACTGAGGGCCAAACAGACAGTGCTAGACATGTAACTCATGTGCTGGAAGGCTGAGCTGTCACTTTCTCCATTTCACCTATAAGTCACTTGTTCATTGACATGTTGGCCTTCCCTTCTCTCCTCTGGAAGCACATTAGGCAATGCTGTGGGGCAGGGGAACAGGGATTTCAAGATTGAGCAAGACATGGCCAGTTACAGAACTGGGGTGATGCAAATGTTGGTTGATGGAGATGAGAGTTTAGTGCTAGAGAGCTGAGATGAGTGTCTTAGATGTTGTTGTTAGGATCAGTGGTGTGGTTACTTTTTCTAGGTGTGTGGTGATTGGCTGATGGGTTGTTGATGTGGTGATTGAGTGATGGGTGGGAGGGGTTGATTGTACTGTATGCCCCCTGTATACCTGGGGAAGGTGGAAGTCTTGGCTTGTCATGGTCTGGTTTTATGGCCGTCACATGAATGGTCCCTCTCAGTAGTTTCCTCAGGTGATTGAATAGATAGACCATATGGCCCCAGGACAGTGCTCTCTACTTAAACCATACCTTACAGAGGTGAAGTAGACATTGTTTATCATTCACATCCTGGTCACAGCTTTGGGCCCAGTGACTCAAAGATATTGTTTTTCATAACATAACTGTTCCAGTAGAGAGGGTAGCACTGATTTAAAAGAAAAGGAGATTTAAGAGTAACAAGTATTCTTTTTATATCCTTGCCCAGTTTTAAAGATTTCAGAGTTGGTTTGAGCCTTCAAATAAATGCTCAGGATGGAAAAGTCTCGAGCCTTCCACTCTTCATGAAAAATGTTATTAGCAGGCTGGGGAGATAGCTGAGCAGCATAAGTACCTGACTGGCAAGTGTGAGGTCCTGGGTTTGATTCTCTGTACCAAAAAAAGAGGTCATTGATGTTGTTTTAAATTTACAAACAAGTTGTAAGAATACTAAAAGAATTCCATTCTAATTCGCTTCATCCAGGTCCTCAAGTATTAATACTTCAATACATGCCTTGACTCTTTTGTGTGTCTGCTCATCCATCTGTCCATTCATCCATTCATTTCTTCTAAACAATTTGCCACTGATTTGGAGACACGGCGACTACTTACCTTTGCCTTCTTTGGTGTATATCTCCTAAAATCAAGATATTTCTCTTCATTAACCATAGAGTAATGCTCAAAATTTAGAAAATTAACAGATAAAATACTTGTTATGGTTTGTGTCTAGTTGTCCCCGCAAAGTCTCATGCAGTCATGGGACAGCTTCATGGGAGTTTGTGATTGATTATTGCAGATGCTGTGCCTGCCCTGGGGAAGGTCATTTGTAGTACAGTGTGAGGAGGGGAGAGAGCCTGGCTAGCTGCTCAGCTGCTGCCACTCCTGTTGCTCTCTCCTCCTTGCCACCGCCGTAAACAGCTATTCTCTGCTATGTGCTGCTCTGCCTTGGAGCCAGCTGAGTATGGACTGAGACCTCTAGAACTGTGAGTTAAATAAACCTTCCCTTCCTTCATTTTGAGTGTTGGGCATCTGTCTCAGCAATGAGAGAAGAGTAACTGAGACAATGCTATTATCTATTCTCCACCTCATTCAAATTTCAGTTCTCTCAAAAGTATTATACGTAGCAAAAGAAAAATCTAGATCGTTCAAAGCATTTAATGATCACAACTCCTTAGTTTCTGATAGGTTCTGGCCCTGATATGACTTGTTGAATCATGTGGTGGTCATCTAATATGGCTGGAGCCCTTAAAACAAAAGCTCATCTTCCCCAAGAGCACCTCTCCCCTTCCCCCAGCTCCGCCCAGGTACAATTTCCTTTCAGCCTTCCAACTACCTCAGGGAAGATCCCCCAATAAGCTCCTCAGGTATATCTAGACATCCCCTTCAAACTCCAGCCCTGGAGAAAGGCCATAAAAGCTTCAGCCTCCCTTTGTCCATCTCGAGATAATTCCTTATCTTCCCCAAATTCTCTCTGTGTCCTAGAAGAAAAGAAAATACCTAACTGCGGCAGGTACCTAAAAAATCCTATCAGTTTCCTTTAACCTAGAACAGTTAGGAGACTTTGTTGGGTAAACTATCTCTAGTTTTGGTTGCCCTGAGTTTTCCTTATGACTTAATTCATGTTGTACAATAAACGATATCCCATTAATGAAGTGGAATTCTCAATGTACCATAGAAGAAATTCATGGCCAATCGGACCCATTACAGGCAATGATCCTAATACCAATTAAGATCATTTGATGAAGGTAGGTCCTCCACTATAAAGTTACCGTTTTACCTATCCACGTGTATAAGTGCCTTGTGGGGAGATATTTTGAAACCATACAGAGATTATACAGAGATTAGTTTTTATAATGGTTTCCTAATGATTTTTAAATTCTACCATTTATTCCACATTTACCACTTGGTTTTCTACTGAAAGAACAAAGCTTTTTCTATCCTTATTTACATCAAGGTAGCTAATTTTCTTTCATGATTCTTATTTCATTCAGTAAGCTATACTCTTATTTTGGTGCTCAAATGATTTCAGAATTGGCCAGTGGAACCCCTTTCCACCGATTGCTGTAGACGTGTTCTTGTCTTTTCTTTTTTTTGCACCTTCACTTTGAACCTTAAGTCATTTTCCACAGCCGCAAAAGGAAGCAAAGTGGTGTGATTGCAGTGTCCTTCTGTCCTGATAGCTTCCTCTTTATCTTAGATGGATGGTGATGAGATTGAGAATTCTCCCAGTGGGTTGCCCAAGAGGCCTCACAGACATGGTGGCCTTTTGGTGGTCCTGAGTGTGCTTGCATCTGCTTCTTACTATTGCTTTCCCAATCCTGTCTTTGTCAGTATTATCTTCTGTCTTAAAAGTAAAAGTGACAATACTCAAACTATGTCAGTCTAACCATGTGCCTTGGCATCCTCCTACAGCTCTCCCCTGGGCCTCGCCTTGGCTATGGCTGGAGGCGTCTAGATTCGCTCCCAGCGCCCTTGTGGTTTACCTCATCTCATCTCTGTCAGTGCTTGTGGTTGGTACTAACCTGTTCTGTGTCCTAAACTGTCCTTGCCATGACACTTTTTCCTCTGCCAGGACTTTGCATCTCTTGCTTTCCACTGGGTTGTTAATGAGAATATGCCATGTGTATGGTACACATTGGTTGAATGAATAGATATTGAAACTGACAAAAGCATTCCTAGCAGGGCATGGTGGGGCATGCCTGTTATTCTAGAACCCTGCAGTCTTGAATAGAAGGCTGAGAAGTAGGATTGCAGTCTTGAATCCAACCCAGGCAATTTAGTGACTTAGCTAGACCTTGTCTTGAAATAATAAATAAATAAATAAATAAATAAATAAATAAATAAATAAATAAATAAAAAAGGGCTAAAGATATAGCTCAGTGGAGAAGCTGTGGGATCAATCCCTAGTGCTGCCAAAAAGAATAAGTACATTCGTGATTTGTTGAGTATCAATTATTTACCCAGGGCTTACTTGTGACTTAAAATGCTTCTTTTTATTTATCCTCTCACCAGTATTCCATATGAAGTGGGCACTGTTCTTGTGCCTCTTAAGGAAACAAAGGCTTGGTGTGGGTGGGCTGATTGCTCAAGATCTCAGCTAAAAAGTGCAAATTTAAGTTTAAACACAGCTCTATCTGACTCAAGAGCCCTTGTACTTCTGCTTCCTGGATGGTGTTGACCTAGTCCCAAGAACGATTTAGATTTTGACCTTCGTGACTAGAATCTTGTCAAAGGGATAGGATGCTACCTTATAACCCTGTCCTTGTGGAACTGTACTTTAGAGCAGTGATTTAAATGCCTGGTGAGATTAATTTAAATGATGCATTGGGAAACTTTAAATATTTGAAATTATGTTAGCATTTTAGTGTCATGGACAATAAACTATGGTAGGCACAACAGATCTTGTATTTGTTGGGTGCTATTTATTGCTTAAGGCAAGTTTTTTTTTTAAAGTCAATTTACAGAAATTCAATGAGTAAGATAATATTTAAAGATGGCAAAACTTCAGGACATAGGCAGAGAATGACTGAAGTTACAACACTGTCTCCCCGAGGCAAGATTCTCACCCTAAAAGATTGGATTTATTTTGCCAGTGTTGAGAAAACACACTCATAAAGCCTCAGAGGTAGGAAACTGTGTTTAGAGCTTTGTATGGAAGATACAGAGGAGCTCTTTCCTCTGTGGCTCTCTCCAAATGAATCCTGTTCTTCCTTCCAAGATGCACCCAGTCTGAAATAAGTTCATTGGAATTTTTCTCTGGAAATTTATCCTTAATCCTTACTAGTTTTAAAAATTCTTGGATGAGATGAGAAATGAATGGGATTGTTAAAACAGAGCCTTTGGCAAATATTTGCTGGGTTCTTATCATGGCCTGAGTCCTGGGGAATGTACTGGTGACCCAGAGATGGCCAGGACCTAGCTGCTGCCCCTGGAGGAGATGCCCAAAGAGTATAAAAAGTGCCTGAGCAAAGGGCAACATAGAGTCTCCAGCTGTGATCACTTCACATTTTTAACTGACCAGGGAGCATTTATGTGCCCTGAGCAGAGGGGAAGGGTGACCAAGAACGCCAAGGTGAGTAAATGCCACTAGATGACATTTTAATAGAATTTTGAGCTGGGCATAGAGCAGTGGTGGCAAACTTATGCCACATGTGCCATGCGTGCTGGTTGTATCATTGAAAGCTCTAAAAGGTTTGCTAGCATTAGCATAGAGAATGGGTAGAAATTTCATGATGCATTTTGACCTGCTTGAGCCATGGCTGGAGGATCAAAGGTACAGCTGTCTGTCTCCTCACTGGAAGCCTTCTCAACACAACCTTGGGTAAATCTACTGTCACTCGATCCAAAATGGCATGTTCAGTGAATCTGATTTTCCTTCCTTCCCGGAGCCCTTCCTTCTCTTGAATAGAACAAATGTTCTCTCTTGATGGAGTTGTGACATAGAATACAAAACACAGTAGGTAAGAAAAGTCTGGGATAAGAGAGTCATTCTTAAGCTATTAGACATGATTCAGCTACTATCACAGAGTACTCTGATTGTCCTGTAGAATCTCTTTTCCCATCATGCATTTCTGCATGCTATTGTTAATGCAAACCAGTGATTGCTTAGGCACAGGTAAAATGATATGTATTTTGAATGCATTATTCTAGTTATTGCTATTAGCACGATGAAAGGAAGAGCATTAGGATTAGCCTCTGGATTGAGGTTGCTTGGACAAAATACATTCCTTGGGGGACTTCACTTGCCAAGTAGAAATTATGGCTTTGAAAAACATCTTTCTTTGTTGTAATTACGTTGAATTTTTGCTTCTCTTCCCTTGACTCTCTGTCCTGCCACTGGCAGGCGCCAGACATCTGGGAGGGAATGTCACTTGCTTGACAAATTAAATGCCCCAAATCTATTCACTGCAGAGGACAGAGCCATTGTTGGAGAAGAGAAAGGGAAGGCACTGCTCCCTATCTTGATCTTTGATCTATCTAATAGGGTTTGAAATGAACCTTTTACTGTGATAAATGGGGGGATATAAAAATTTCTTCTAGGGCCAACTTCTGTGCTGTGCGTGGACTCCAGGATGGTAGTCTGAGCCAGAGGGCATCTGTCTGGCACTTTGATTTAAGATAATGGGAGCCAGGGTTGGGGCTATCAGGATGGGGTGGAAAAGTCACATTGAGGAGGGCAAGAACAAGTGTGGGGACAGCTGTGGCCCCAGAAACTGGTAGCTATGACGGTGGAGCTACTCAAAGTCAAGAGTGTGGCCCAGGCAGGCCAGAGTCAAGGAAGCCACAAGACAATCCTGACCATCCTGAAATAGGGCACCTCAGTGTTCTTTCCCTATGGGGTCAGGTGACATCAAATCCCATCCGGTATCAGTCCCACACTACACCAGCTGGGAAGAGTTGATGGCTGGGATTCATCTTCACCTGTGAATGCGCTCAGCACAGGCTTTGGTGTCCACAGAGCCTTAGGACTTGACAGGGATATCTGGAGCACAAACGGCCCCTGCTTTTCAGGAGCTTATCCTTAAGCAGAGAAGAGTACATGAATAATGAGTAATTAGTAATGTGTGATGAGAGGGGTGAAGCGGCTTGTGGGGGGCTACCTTGGAAGCTGCCACATGACTTGGAATATGGGCTCACCTTGGAGCAGCCTTGGGGGATCCAGGATCCCAGCTACCAGTGCAGCTTCGGTTTCCCCTTCTGCTGGGTCTGGGAGCAGTTCCCTGTGAGGCATCTTTTAAATTTTTTTCTTTAAACTTATTTATTTATTTAGTGCAGGGTCATGCCACACAGCTTGGACTTGCAGTGATCCTCCTGTCTCAGCCTCCCCAGTGCTGGAATTACAGGTGTGCACTTCCAAGCCAAGTTTTGGAACTTGGGTCCTTGCACTTGCCAGGTGGCACTTAGACTGCTGAGCTATGACCCAGCCCCTCCCTGCCAGAGGGCATCTTGAGGCTTCTTCTTCATTGGGTGGGTAAATGTTTGCCCCTTTCTTCTTGTCTGTCTTTATTCTGGGGAAATAATATCTCTGTGTATCCTCCTGACAAAGTTGTCACCAGGCTCAGACAGGCAAACTATTTTCTGGCCTCCTTGGGCTCTTCTAGCACTGCATTAAAACACACATTCATTCAGTTATTCATGCAGAAAACATATTGTTGGTGCCTATGGGATGTTCACGGTTGGTGTAAGAGTCCTAGGGAGCAGAGTTACAAAAACCCCAGCTTTTTTCCTAAACAAGGTGGGGTCAGATTGAAAGCACCAGTTATAACTCAGTGAGGAAAGGGCAGGGTTAGTGGAAGAAAATAAATGAATGATCCCAGAAGATTATTTGAGACATTGTTGGATACTAGCGACAACAGCTTCTTGGAGGAGCTGGCTTCTCAGACAGAAGGGGGAAAACTTCTGTAAGGAGCCAGGGGTAAATATGTCAGGCTCTTTATAGTCTTATGTTCTCCATCCATAGCCCACCAATGACAGGCGTGGTTGTGTTCCAATAAAACTTTATTTATAAAAACAAAGGATGCGTCAGATTTGGCTTGTGGGCTGGAATTTGCCAATTTCTGGTCTAAGCTGATACCTGAGGCATTGTCCAGGTAAAGCGACAAAGACGAGTTAATAAGCCCCTGGGTGGGGCCTTGAGAGCAGTTGTGTGGCTGTGCTGTGCTGTGTGTGTATGTGGTGTGAGAGGCCAGGAGGAATAAGCAGGAGCTCTTGGGGTGCTCGGGAGGCAAGCGTGGAGGGGCAGGATCTGTCACGTGTCACTCTAGCTGAGGTGCCTTTTGGCCTCGAGGTCTCAGTCCAGCTGCTTTGAGCCCTTAACTTCCTCTTTTCCAGCAAATAATTCTTGCAGGTACGCAGCATGCGGCCCAGAGCGCAGCGGAGTGTAGCCCTGGTGACACGGATGAGCGGAAGTCAATCAAAGGCGCTGCCATCTGCTCCTGGTGGCTGATGGCAGAAAGGGGAGCCCCGACCCTCTTCTAGCGCCACTCATTTCCTTGCGTGCGTCACCTCCGCTGGCCTCCTGGCCAACAGCTCCCTGACGGGCCTTGTTAGGAGTCCGTAATTTAAACTGAATGTGGCCAGGAGCTATCTGTTCGCTCTGAAGGAGCCCTCCACCCCCCTCCATCCTGTTCCCTTAGGCTGAGATATTTATTAACTCAAATTAATAGAGGAAGAATAAAAATCTTAACAACCCTCCAGGCCTCCAGCTGGGGCCTCTTCCACTATGGCCAGGCTCCGGGAAGGGTCCAGGAGAGCAGGTGAGGTTAATTTTCTACAACACTGCTTAATGATTTTCAGGAAACAGACACGCAATCATCCCTTCCAGCCCCAGTCCTGTTTTGGGACCATCTTTTGTGCATCAGGAAGCTGGCTTTTCTGAGTCTAGAGTATGATTCAGGCATAGGCATAGCAGTTGTTACCTTACTGACCAAGAGTTTAACTTCCTGTTCAGGGTGGGATGTGTCTGAGGGTGGAGATTGGACTGGCATCTCGCGGGACCTGAATTTGGCACTGGCTTGGATTTCATTTTTTTTTTTTTTTAATCTTTTTGAGACAGGGTCTCACTATGCAGTTCAGGCTGGTCTTAAGCTCACTTTGTAGCTCAGGCTGGTCTTGAACTCACAACAATCCTCCTGTCTCAGCCTCCCGAGTGCGGGGATTACAGGCATGCGCCACCACACCCGGCTTGGATTTCATTTTTAAGATCTGTAACTTGAAACATTTTATTTTCAGTGGTGACCAAGATGGACAGGGTGGTGCCCTCTGGGAGGGGAAGGCAGGAGGGTTCCCAGTTTGAGCCCAGCCCCAGCAACTTAGCAACTTGGCAAGACCCTCAAAATTAAAAAATAAAAAGAGGACTGAGGATGTAGCTTAATGTGAAGGCTCTTGGTTCCATCTTTAGTATCAGCCCAAAAGAAAAGTCAAATCAAGCTAAGGTATATATCCGTTGCCTAAGGAAGGTACAGATTCATTTTCTTTAATCCCTTGACTCATACAACACCTGTGAGGATCTGGGGAGTTTACAGTGTTCAGAGAGCTTCGTGGAAAATGACTTGGTCCTACAGGGATTTGTCCTGACCCTCACAGGCAAGGCAGGGGGGCTCCACATCGTGCACCACGGCAGAGGGACCCATCCCCCTCTGCGTCGGCCTGCGTGCTCTGTGAACGTGCCGTATGTACAACTAGTGATAGTAATAGAGACAGCTAACCTACTGGGTCTTCCTGTGTGATAGACACCGTGGTGCGCTTATCATGTTCTTTGCAGTAGTGAGGGACACTGCAGGACAGGAGGGATTCTCTAACTTGTCCAAGATCACATCATCTCATTCAGAGCTTGGCCAAAGTCAGCCCGCCAATTGCTTCTGTGCATCGAGTTTTATCAGAACCCAGTTGGGCCTGCTCATCTCTATGTACTCTATGGCTGGGCTACTAGAGCACAGGTGAATCACTGTCACAGACACTGAATGGCCCTGGGAGCCTGAAATATTTACTGCGTGGCCTCACCAGAAAGTGCATGCAGCTTCTTGTCCTGGATGATGGGAGGCAAGCGTGATTCCTACAGAGGTCAGCACCACGTCCAGCTCAGAGCTGAACTCATAACCCTATTCATGCACACTACGCTGTCTCTTGTTACCATTGCGTTTTCACCCCTGACCTGTGTTCTGCAGCAGGCTTTAGGTCCCTACTGTTTTCTTGTCTCTTGGTCCACAGGTCCTTGAGTAGGGATCCTGTCTTTCTTACTCATCTATTTGTATTATTTGATTGATTGCAGTACTGAGGATTGAATCCAGGAAGCACTGAGACACATCCCCTGCACCCTCTTTTTTGAGACCGTGTCACTGTGTTGTTCAGACTGGCCTCAAACTTGAGGCCCTTCTAACTCAGCCTCTAGTGATTTCGGTAGCGAGGCTCACAGGCATGTGCCACCACACTCAGCTTCTCCAGCTGATTAACACTGGGTTAGATACTTAGGTAAAGACTCTGCAAATACTTACTGAATAAGAGGTGAGGGAACGAGTGGCTGATGTTCTCCATCCCTGGCCCAGGAAGCCAACTCTCAGGGCTATCCTGGGAACACAGTGAGTGTGACAGGACCTCATTGCTCTGTTCCTTTAAGGCAGGGTTGGGGGCAGGTAACCTTGTGCTGGATGAAGGCATCTGCTGCCTCCTTTTCTGCCTCCGTCATTCTGGGCAGGGTGCAGTGGAAGGAAGCACAGGGATGGAACCAGAGGAAACATTGTCACTCCTTTCAACAAATGTCTCCTTAACCAGCCATTCTCATGAGCATCTGATTGTTTTTACCCGTATGACAAGCACAGTTCTGGGTGCGAATTCATGGGCCCATCCCCTGGAGTTGCTGCAATGAATGCACTTTTAATGGGAGCTCCAGAAAGACAAATGCATACTGTTGACCTAGGGTTGCAGACTCCTCTAGAGCCATGACTCTGGTTAGCAACTTCCTTTCCTATAGTCCCAGCACTTGAAGCACACATCCATACATGCTGAGAATCTTGTCTTCCTTAACAGTGCTTTAAAGTTGGTGCTGAGGGCCAGGGAGATAACTCAGTAGAATAAGTACTTGCCTGGCAAGTGCAAGGGCCTGAGTTCAATCCCCAGTACCACAAAAATAAAATAAAATAAAATAAAAGTTGGTGCTGATAACTGTGTTTCCCAAAAGACAATCAGCTTTTATGAGGTACCCATCACTTACGCACTTACATTTTCTCCATGTAAAGAGCAAAGGGAAAGAGTGATCTTAACTTTGATGCCGAAGTTAGTGATTTTTGACAGTGGCCATATTTGCAGCTGCCACGTGGCAGGGCCTGTTGTGGTTGAGGGAGGGGTAGCATAGAGGGCCTCAGCTTAGTCCTGCCCTACTGAGCCCCTGTGTGCCCGCAGCTTGCTCAGTCCCAGACCCCAGGATCTCAGTAACAGAGCTCGGAGCAGACTGGGCTGGCCCAGCCATTGGCCATGCTTGGTCTGGCCCTTGGCATGGGCAGATCTCGCTGAGGGCTCAGCTGGGCACCGTGTCCCGAGGTTCTCTCAGCTGTCCACTTAAGTTTTCAAGATTATTCTTGAAGTATGGGGAGGTTAGGGGCTCTCTGGAGCTCAGGGGCCTCTTAGAAGTTAATGTTCCATGGTGGCTTATTATGGACAGCAGCTGGGATGTCTGTCTGGGCCAATTTGCTGGGAGCAGCGCCGCAAACTTGGCCTCCAGTGAAGAATTTGTGAGTTTACGTAACCGTGGTGAGCACAGAGTGTAGCAGAGAGATGGCACCTGCCAGAGGTGGGGCGAAGTGCCTGTGTGTTTGCCCAAGCATCTACTTCTCCTGCAGCTCTTGCCTCCTCTTCCTTTTCCCTGACTGTAAAAGAGGAACATGCTTCTCAATTTCCCTTTTTCTTCTCTTAAACTTCTTCACTTATAGTTTTAAAAATTTGGGCATAATTCTTACACAATAAAAACATAGACGTTAAATTCATGTTTTTGAGATTCTTCCTGGAATTAGGTCGTTCTTTTGTATTATTGTATTGCTATAATAATGCTAACAATGTATTGTGTGACTATGTCTCTTTATTCATCCGCCTCATGGTGTTAGTTTACTAGGACCACTATAACATAGTACCACAAATATGGTGGCTTGAAATAACAGAGATTTGTCTCAAAGCTCAGGATTAAAAGGAGATTATGGGGCCACAGAGGAAAGTGATTGATGATGGAGAGTGTGCCTAAGGAGAGTCACATGGAGAGAAAACAAGATTCTCTCAGGCTTTCACAGAGAGAAAACTGATCAAGCAATGGCCGTGACTCATCCACATGGCTGACACTGACAAAGGATCTATAAACTATGGTATGGGGTCTCAGGATAAATCCTGAGGGGGTTTAACTGACCTTGTGAGATACAAAAGTTACATTTCTTGTTATATAGGTCTTGCTTTATCTTGGTCTTAACCATCCAGCAGAAAAGTATAAAAATGAGGTATAAAAAGTAAACCCATATTAATATGCTGAGCTGTAAAATGCTTAAGTCAACAACTTCTGACATTGCTAGTCCTGTGAATAACCCACTACTATCATGGACTACTGGACTACATTGGATTACTTTGCTGAATCCATGTACCTACAATATATAAATAGCAATGGAATACCCATCTCTGACAAAAGTAAGCAAAAAGGGGGATATAAATGAAGGACCATTTTGTAGTGAAAAAATATATACATATGTATATACAAAAATAGTTAGCATAGATATACAACTACTTTCTCTTAGTTCGGTGAGAAGAAAGTATTGAACTAATAGTGTTTAGACAAGATATCATGTCTGCATCTTGTACTATGAATAACTACTACAAAGACAATAATATGCAATGTATTAATTATAACTGTCCTACTAATCTGTTTTGAAACTGTCTCATTGCTACTTCTTTCTCAATAAATTAATATAAAAAAGTAAACTAACAAACTAGGAATAAAATTTTAAAGATTTAAAAAAAGCTCAGGATCAAAAGTTTATAATCTAAGCATTAGCAGGACCGTGCTATCTCTGAAGGCTCTAAGCAAGAATCCTTTCTTCTCTTTTCTTAGCTTCTGGTGGCAATCTTTGTTACTTCTTGGCTTATTATTCTGAACTCCACTTCTAGTCTTTACATAGTATTCTTTCCTTAGTATGTTCCTTTCTCTTATAAGGGTACCAATCATTACATTTAGGACCTACTCACGCCTTTAAGACCTCATCTTAACTTGATTGCATATGCAAAGACCCTATTTCCATATGAGATGGAATAAGATCCCATTCACAGGTACTGGGTTAGGAATTCAATATCTTCAATCCACTATATTCATCCTGATGGATTTTTGGAGTGTTTCTCAGTTGGGCCCATTGGGAATACATTAAAATTTGCTATGCACATTCTTGCACAAGTTTATTCTTTCTTTTTTTTTTGTATTTTCATTTCCCTTGGATAAATATCTGTGAGTGAATTCATAGGTCCTAGTGGACAATTTTTTTTTATTTTATAAGAAACCATCAAACTCATTCTCCAAAGCAGTTGTGCATCTGAGAGTCCAACCAGCAAGTGTGAGCTGTTAGTTGTTCTACCTCAGTGGTTCTCCATGTAGGACAGTTTTGTCCTCCGGAGAACATTTGGAAATGCATGAGGACAGTTTGACTGTCATAACTTGGGTGCAGGGGATACCAATATTTCATACCTAGGTGGACACCAAGATGCTGCTAAACATTGCATGATGCATAGGTCAACTCCAGCAAAAGAACCGTCCAGCCTAAAATATCAGTGGCAGGGCCGGGGAGATGGCTCAGTGGAATAAGTGCTTCCCTGGCAAGCGCAAGGGCCTGAGTTCAATCCCCGGTTCCAGAAAAAATAAATAAATAAATTTTGCACCGGGGGCAAGGGACCCCTTCTCTGCATCCTTACTATTGCATTACATTATTAAATTTCTTGATTTTGTTCATTCTTATAGACATGAAGTGACAGCTCACTGTGTTTTCATTTGTATCTCTCCAGGAACAAAAGCTGCTAAGCATCTTTTTGTGAACCTGTCAGTCAGTTCTCTCTCTCTTTATCTGAATTATACATTCAAATCTTTTGCCTTTTTAAGGCTGAACCGGGGATTGAACTCAGGCCCTCGTGCTTGCCAGGGAAGCGCTTATTCCACTAAGCCATCTCCCTGGACCCCCTTTTGTCTATTTTTAACTGAGTTATTTATCATTTGATTGTTGTGTTGTGAGTTGTCTGATATATGTATTGTGGATACCTTCTCCCAGTCTTTCCTTCCTCCATCTTATTTTCTTAAGTGCCTGTTGGCTATACAGATGAATGGATTTCAATACATACATACAACAGACTTCAGTCCTTCCCTGCACCACCCCTCTCACCCTGATCTTCCTCCTAGTTTCACATTTTGGGGGCTTCAGTATGTGTAATGTATTTAGATCTTTTCCATTCCCATTGCCTGTCCTCCTGTCCCCTTAGCTCCTTTCCTTTTGTCTAGGGATAATCTTCCATCTACTTTCTTATCATCTTTTCCAAGATTCCACATATCTGTCTTTCTGAGTGTGGCTTATTTTGTTAACATAGTGAGCCCAGATCCATCTATTTTTTTTCTGCAAATGACAAAACTTTATTCTTTCTTTTGCTAACTGATGCTTCATTGTGTGTAGACAACACATTTGCTATCCACTCTTCTGTTGATGGGTACCTAGGTTCTGTTGGCCTTTACCTTTCTTGAGCATTATATGATTGTCTTTCTTTTTCTTTTTATGTATTAAGTACAGGGTCTATAAGGTCTCACTACACAGATTGGACTCATGTGTTCCTCCTGTTTTCAGCCTCCCAAGCACTGGGATTACAGATATACATCACCACACCCAGTCTCATGGTCATCTTTCAGAGAGCCAAATTTTTAGTCTTCATAGTATTCAGTTTGTGAAATTCTTTTCTTTTCTGCATCAGGCTTTTTTGCATCCTAAGAGTTCCTCCGAGCCTAAGATTGTCAGGACATTAGCACCACTTGCTGCAAGGCTCACCCATTCGCCATTGAATTACCTGGTACCTTGGATCAATACAAATTGGTCATGTACATATGTATGTGGCTTCTTCCAAGAGACTGTGTGTTCTGTTCTTCAGGAGAGGTCTTCCTGGCCTCTTCATTGATCACCTGTTGCCTTGCTCATTCTTGTGTCTGTCACTGGGATTTGGATAGGCACACCTGGGAGAAGAGAGCTAAGTTACTTTGTCTCCTCTTACTTTTTGTGTCTCTTCACAGTCTGCCTCTTCTGACATCCTATGCTTGTGTGTATACAAAAAGTCACAAGGTACTAGATGATGACAATCTGCATCTCTGCTCTTACTCATTTAGCTCCTGCATTTGCTACATGCCAAGAACATCTTCTCTAGATACATTGGGTCAGCTTTCTTCCTTCTCTCGCCTTTGACTCAGTTCTTGAAAATTCTTCCCTCTTGCCTCCAAGTCTTCCTGGAATCAATGGAGAAAGGTCATGTTTCCTCTCTCCTAATGAATGACTCATCGAGCCAGTGCTAGGAAGCATTAGCAAACATCTGTCCCTTACAGAGACCAAAGATGTTCCCTGTGTCTGTTGATCTCTCCCATTTATTCTTGGCATGTTCTAGTGCATCTGGGCTGATGATGCTGGTCTTGTTCTGGTATTGCAGACTCTCCACACCTTGCCGCCTGTTTGAGGTAGATCATGGATCATCCAACAACCCAGAATGGCACAAAGGAAATAGGAGGGGTACTTTTCCTGATGATCCAGACAGATGATGCTTATGTAACTACCAGAAGCAGAGCCACCGCAGCCCTCAGGACATTCTAGGCTTCAGTGGGGAGATTATGTTGCCTATTGTATCACCGTTTAGGAAAAGTCTAGTTTCTATATTGGAAGTAGTGCATCAGTACTGTGTACCAACTCCTTGGGTATTCGGGGGCCTTGCTGCTTGTTTCCAGGTAGAGTTTAAAAGATTTACATGAAATCCCACCCCAAACGTATTATGTTTATTTCAGTTTGAATTCAGATAAGTGGTAAGGCTACGTCTTAAAGACAACTGGAATCTAAAGTTGTCACAAAAATCAAAATTTGGGATTTTCTTGGCATCCACAGGGTCTCACTACACAGACTCATAGCAGTACACTTCACCACTCCTTCAATGTGAGAAATACACACTAAACACCATTCTGAGTGACTTCAGAAAAATCCATATTAATTTGTAAAATTTTGTAAGTATCAGATGGCTTAAGATTTCACAAGAAGCTGTTGCACAAAAATTTCTGGGCACTCATCACCCTCTTCTCCAAGCAGCATCTGTACCACCACACTACACGGTCATAGTCTTGACAATGGCATGAGTGAGACTGTTTTCTCAGAGACAGATCATATTTCGATTTCCCTAGGCTTTACATTTTTACATGAGTTGTTGTTTTAATTTTTTTAAGTGAAGACTTTATTTTTCAGACAGATACTGGGTTCAAAGCCCAGCTTTCCCCTTATGTAATGGGGACTCACTCGAGCTTCGTGAGCCTCAGTTTGTTCTTCTGTACAACAGAGATGATAATTCTGGCCCATGGGCTTGTGTGAAGTTTAACTAACCTTGGAAAACACCTAATACTCAGAAGTGGTTGTGATAGGTGTGTTGAAAAGTCTAACTTGTCAAAGTCTTAACATGAAAGAAGCCATTTTTTTTCAGAGCTATGTTTATGAGCTCTGTGGACCACCTCCTCTCCCATGAAGAATGCTTTTTTGGGAAGATTCATTGACTTCATGTTGGTAAGGCTCACTCCTACAGGTGCTGGTGGGTTGAGTCTGGTTCCTCTGTGGGGAACCAGATGGCAAGCATGGCATTCTCTGGCCTGTCTTCAGGTTCATTCTGACAGTCCCCTCTGTCACTGGGGCCACCCTGCTGAAGGGAGGCTTGTCCCGTTGGCTCTACGAATAGCACCTCCTTTGGTCCCTTTTCTGGTGGTCATCTGGATGTAAAATAACTCCCTCACTCCATGGTGCCCCGTGCTTTTCCTCTAGAGCCATAAAAACACGGGGAGCTTTTTCCTACTGCCTGGGATGGGGGAAGAAGTGCTTTATTTCCTCCCAGATTCCGTCTTTCAATGTCCCTGCAATTTGTTCATGTATAAGTTTATCTTGTTCATGTACAAGATCTGCTACTTGTGTAAACTGGGCCCATACTGTCCAGTACAGTAGCCACTAGCCATAGATGGCCATTATCCCAATTTAAGTCAGTTCAAATAAAATACAGTTAAACATTAATTCTGCAGTTGCACTAGCCACATTTCATGTGTTAGTAGTTGCATGTGGCTAGTGTCCATCATATTGGATATTGCTGATATAAGACATTTCCACAATCAAAGGAAGTTCTTTTAGACATTGCTAGTCTAGCTGATACATCTCCCTTTTACAGGTACCCATGGTAATCTCTTCTATGAACTGTTCATCTCTCTCCAATTGAATGATGGTGATTGTCGGGTCTTGGTACCCATAGTTAAGCAGACATCTACTTAGCAAGTAAGATGCCATGTACCCATCTTTGCGGGGACTTTTGGGGAATAGAAGTACACTCTGTGAATACTGTATCTCAGAAGATCAAAGCCCAAAGCCCAACCTATCCCTGTGTTCTTTTTCTGTAGGCTACCAGAAGGTGGCAGTGGTTGGGGGATGTGGGCTGACTCTGCCTCCTCTTTGTTACCTTTGTAGAGGAGAGTTTGAGTCGCACTCCAACTTGTGGAGAACTCTCAAAAGGTGAAGTCATCTCTCTTAGCTCTAGCATTTGGCTCATCGTAGTCATGTTCCTGGTACCTGCAAAATACCTGACATTCACAACCTGAAGAGGAAATGGCTTATTTTGGCTCACAGTCTTCAAATGCTGCAGTCCGTAGCCACCTGGCTCCAAGCGAGGAAGGGTGTGGTAGAGAGGGCTGGCGGAAGAAGGCTTCTCACTTCATGGTGGCCGGAAGCAGCAAGACAAAGGAGTAGGGAAGGTCGGTACGCCCTTGGGGGTGACCCATCTCCAGTGAGGCCCCTCCTAGCAGCGAGTCATCTGGCACCACCATGATCCACTCATCTTCCAATCGCCCTACTGCTGAACAAGTGAGACATTGGAGGGGCATTCTGGATTTAAATCATAACAGATCTTAGCCTCTATAATTCTGATACAGTAATAAATTCTACTTGATAGTCTCTCTCTCTTTCTCTCTTTTTTTTGTGGTACTGGGGATTGAACTCAGGACCTTGCACTTGCCAGGCAAGTGCTTATTCTACTGAGCTATCTCCCCAGCCCTTTTATATTCTCATAACACTATTATCATTAATGTATAATATCATATAACTGACCATGTAACCTTCTATTGTTTGTCTACAAATATGGAAATATGCTAACTTTCATTTCTTATCTACACTTCCGTAAAGTGGTTCACTGTATCCTAGGTATTTTCCCAACTTTCTGTCCCACGTAGAATTTTTGCTTATTAATGGGCATATAAGATTCCATTGCACTGATACTCATGCTTCTCTGTTTCTCTTTTGGTTGGAGCTTTTCATTACTGTCAGAGATTGGTATGGCAGGTGGCACTGTTGTGAATTCATCTTGGTGAACTTCATTCCTTGTGTCCGATGGTTTCTTTTCTTTGGAGAAATTTCCCAAGAAGTGGGAAGTGAGGCTGAGTGTGTGAGCCTCCCTTGCCCCAGTAGCAGGGAGGAGCTGGGAGTGTCAGAGGCCACCACGGGTCGGCCACCTGTGTGACGCACATAAATCTGTCCCTTGTGCTGGGTCTCATGCCACTCTCCTTTTCCTCCTGCCCCAAGAACTTCGCCTGTGAGCTGGCCTCTGCCTCGGTGCCTCTTTGTTGTATCCTTTTCCTTCTTTTAATCAATAACTATTTCTTCCCTTGATCTCAAGTTGGAACTTAAGTCCTATTTCCTTCTGGAAGCCTTTTGACCTCACTCCACCACGTTCAAGTCAGGCTTTACAGGTGGGAACAGGTTCCTTGGCTTCTCTGCCATGATTCATTATCTACCACGACGTGTGATTAGACATTCACTTGGTAACAGGGAGATTAATGATTGAGCCCTTGGCGAAACCCAATGCTACAGCTTTTCAGTGCATGCCTGGTGAGTGCTAGGTATGTAGGTGCTTTGTATTTGTTGCATGAGTGAGCATTTCTAATACAGAGCGGGAAGGTTGTTGATTGGGATGTCAGGGCCCTTTTAATCCTGCCTCTGTCTCCTCATACTGTAAATAGCTCCTCTTGGTGGGACCAAGTCAAAGGTTTAAAATATAAGGAAGCTGGATCTGGTAGCTCGTGCCTGCAATCTCAGCACTCTCAGAGGCTGAGGCAGGAAGATTGCAAGTTTGAAGGCCAACAATTTAGTCAGATCAGATCTCAGAATATCAGATTATAAAAAAGGGCTGGGTGACACAGTAGCTTGAAGTTTGGAAACTTTGGGGAAGAACCAGGCAAGTGTAGCTCTCTCCTCTCCCTGGTTTTCTTCAGATTGGAGGTAAATCAGCTGCATCATTTCTACAGCAAAAGGTTTACCCTGCTGAGCACACCCCACCTGCACCCAATCAGGGCTGAGGGTAATTCAGGGCAGATATGGGGGAAGGAGGGCTCTCCGTGGTGGAGCGAAGCTTCTCCCCAGTACCACCAAGAAAATATGGAAGTGCGCATTGTGATACCTGCCTATAATCCCAGCTACCTGCAAGGCTGAGGCAGGATTGCAACGCGACGTTCAAGGCCAGACTAGACAGCTAAGTGAGACTTTGTTAAAATAAAATGAGTTTATTTTCAAATAATGTAAGAATATGGAGTCTGCAAATGGGCTTTGCAGGTCTGGGAACACTGTGACATGGCATGTGGATGTACAGCAGGAACACATGTACTTGGGAAGGAGGATGGCACAGTGTCTGTAGCTTTTGTCAGGTTTTCAAAGAAGGTCCTGAACCCTCAAAATGATCCCATTTGCCAACCTGGGGAACTCGTGTGATCTGCAGGACACCTACGAGAGTGCCCTCCTTCCCCCACACCTGGTCTGAATTACCCTCCGATCTGGCAGCACCCAATCAGGTGGGGTTTGCTCAGCAGGATAAACCATTTGCTGTAGAGATCATGCAGCTAGCTCGCCTCCAATCTGAAGAAGACCAGGAGGATAGGGCTATACTTCCCTGGCTCTTCCCCAAAGCTTCCAGCTACTGTGTCACTCTCTCTCCCCATGGAAAATTAAGGACTTGGGATAGCAAGGGGCCATGCGTGAGTGCTGGTGGTGTTGCCGTTACACAGAAAGGGACCTTAAAGGTGGGAAGAAGCACTGCCACCCCCAACACACTGACCTCAGAAGCCTCTCATGGGTTTGACAGTGTTGGGCTTTGCCTGTAGGTAGGAGCATATCAGAATAAGCCTTCTCTGTGGCTCTTTCTTCTCTGCTTCTTTGCTCCCATGAGAGGAAGAGCTTTGTTCCACCATCTCCTTCTTCTGTGATCCTCTGCCTCACCTTGAGTCCACAGCAATGGAGCCAGCTACCCATGAACTGAATCCTTGTCAGCCTTTTCTTTCTTTATCTAGCTCAGATATTTTGCCCCAGTGACAAAAAGGTAACCAGTGCAGCAACTTAGCTTAGCACAATGGGTGCATCCGCATTTGGTAGCATAAGCAAACTCCAGTGTGCAGCAGGACCAGGCAGAAAACGCGGATGGGCGGAGAGGACCTAATGGGTACTGAGGGTGAGTGCCAGTGCCTGTGGACCCTTGGGTTCCTGATCAATGAGTCATCATAGAGAGCGGTGGTTTGTTCCATGGGGACAAACTAGAGTGCCACTTCTAGAAGCTATTCCTCTTCTCTGGCTGATGGTAGCTGTTTGAAGGGAAAGTCCTGAGTTATTTTATTAAGAGAAGGTAGAACTGTGGGTTGCTTTGTGAGATTTCCTGTTTTGGAAAAATGTTGCCAGTGCATCCCAAATGGACACCCCGTGTGAGCCAGACAGAATTTTCCTGCCATCCAGTTGTCAGTCTGAACGGTACCACCTTCCATATTACACTACAACCCCTACAGACCCATTTGATACATGTATTTCTTCAAGTTCACCACCACAGAAAGCTCTTTGGTCTCCCATGAGTGGCTGGCCAGATTGGAACTCCTCTCTTTTAGAGACATGGTGACTCTACAGTGTTACCTCAGACCTTGTCAGAATCTCCAGGGTTAAGTCCCATACAGCAGAGAGGACAGCTGAAAGGCAAGGCTTTGCTAGGTTGGCATGGCATGTGTAGAAGAGGCTAAAAGTAGGCCTGCTTGGGTGTCTGTTTGGTTAGAACCATCTTCCGTGACTTGACTATTGTGCCCTCAATAATCTTCATGGCAGGGCCCTTGATTTGGAGGGCAGAGCTGGAATTCTGAGCACCTGGCCTTTGATTCTAGATGGGCACATGTTATGTTTTCTCATCATGGCCTGCATTCTTCCCCTGACTGTGTCTGAAGGAGTCCCAGGATTATAACCTGGGAAAAGTAACTTGTCCCTCAAAAGTTGGCACCAAAATCCTGGGACTGGACCCCACAAAATCAGCAGGGGTGCATGCCCAACCTTAAACCCACCACTGTGTCCAAAAGGATGGAATATGCTGGTTAGGACAGATACACACACCTATCTACTCCATCCGTAGCATGTGGGTAGATGGTAGACAGGCAAAAACAGCAGATGTTGTCTACATCTTAAAAATAAGTAAAACCTTGACTTCTACCAGCCTAAATCATGTGGGGATCTCTCAAATGTGCAGTTGGCAGTGTGCATTTATAAAACAAGAGGATATTGTCTGAATAATCTAGTGTCCTTTGGCACCATCATTATTTGAAACATCACCCATAAAGGAGGTTGGCTGCCAACTTTCGTGGCCTTGAGGAGTCTAACAAAGTTTTAACATTCATGGGAGAGGGAATCAGAGCCTGAGGGTCAGACATTGGGAAGCATGGAAGAAGTTAGGTAATATATGCAGAAACCAATGAGGTAGAACAGAGCAAGTGGCCATATAGAAGCAGAGCCAGGAAGTTCAATCCAGAAGAGCTTCATTTGCATAGATCCCCTGCCCTCTGGACTTCTTTGTCCATTGTCTCATTTGAGCTACTTCACAACCCTGTGCAGCTGGCAGATCAGATATTCCTCTCTTTATTTGTTGCATAAGGAATCTGAGACCTAGTGACGTTAATTGACTGGGCCAAAATGTCAGGCAGCTAACTAACAGCAACTCAGGAAGTAGGATATAGGCAGTTCTAGACCAGCATTACCCCAACAGACACAAAAAAATTACGTATAATGGAAAAATGTCCAGTAGTCATGTTGGGAAAACAAGCAGAATTGGCTGTAAGAAATGGATGAATTGAATTTTGATTATATTTTTATTTCACCTAATAGTTACCAAAATATCATTTTAACACATAGTAGATTTTAAAACTTGAGACACTTGGACATTATTTTGTTTCTGTAGGAAGTCTTCAGACTAGTATATATTATGGACCTATAGTTCCTCTCAAGTTAGGATAACACATTTTAAGTGCCCAATATCTACTATATTGGATGGCACAATGCCAGCTATTTCTTATTGTAATGGGTCAAGGCTGTACCTTGAACCAATTTTATAGGCTTAAATTTAATAATTCAGCTCAATAGCTGTTTACTGAGCTTATGGTAGATGCTGAGGATATAATGGCAAATGCTCTTTCCTTGCAGGGAATTTGTATACTAATGGGGGAAGCTGACACAAATTTACAGTGAGATAAATAAAATAATTTCAAAGTGTTCTAAGTCTATAAAAGAAGGAAACATAAGTGCGAAGTTAAGAACGGTAGAGTGGTCACAGGCTTCTTTTTTCAAATGAGGCTAAGATCAAAGGATAGATACATAAAGTATGAGGTTGTATTTGCGATGGAGAAGGGTGTTTCAGGGAGAGTGGAGACCTGCACAAAGGACTTCTGGTAGGAAATCACTTAACCTGCATGTTCTAAGAACTTGATGAAAACCAGTGTGGTTACAACTATTTGACGACTCTCCAAGGAGGCTCATTTGCCTTAATACCTAGAGTGCCTGAGATATTATAGGCTGTCCATGAATGTTTGTTGGAAGATGAATGGTTGGGTAGACAGATTGGTGGATGGGTGGGTAGATGGATGAATGGGTAGGAGGATGAATGGGTGGATAGATGGTTGGGTAGATGGATAGATATGGATGGGTGAGTCGACGGATGGTTGGGTGGGTAAATGGGTGAATGGGTGGTTGGGTGGCAGTGCAGATGGACGGGTGGGTAGATGGGTGGATATATGGATAGGAGAGTGGATGGATGGTTGGGTGGGTGGATAGAAAGATAGATGGATGAGTGGATGGGTGGACAGGTATGTGTACACATGGAAGAGTATATTTATTAAGTATTATTTATGGCTGTTTCATGCTACAACAGCTGAATTGAATGTTGAAGCAGAGATCTTAGAGCCCAGAGAACCTAAGAGATTTACTATCTGGCTATTTACAGAGAAAGTTTGCTGACTTGAGACCTGTCAAATGGAAGCAACATGAACGTCTTCAAGCTGTTATAGGGTGTAGACTGGGGGCAGGTTTTCCTTGTCCACCTCAGGGGCTTGCCCTTGGTACAGCGCTCAACAGCGGTAAATTCTGCCCCATCTCTCTCTTGGGGTCCGCATCCAGTTGCTTGTATTCCTTGCCTGTCCTCAGGCTGCTGGAGTGGAAGATGAGTTTTCTCTGGGGTCTGTGTTGAATGTGCATTTTATTTGCACAGGGGCTGAGCAGAGGAGCGAGTGGTCTGTAGAAAACAGATCCTGGGTGCTGGGCTGTGGGCTGACTTAGGGGCTCTGTTACTGTTAATTACAGCTGTTCTTCACTACACCAGAGTGCAGGTTCTTACTGCTCTCTGTGGAGAGAATCTCCGACCATGCCCCTTAATGAGAAAGTTATCTCTTTTGCCATGGTGAAATTATGAGCGTGAGCATGAATTTAGATGAGAATTTATGTATCCAGGGGCAACACAGAAAGGCGAATTCCCTAAATACCTGCTCACTACCGGGTGAGTTTTCCGTAGGGTGCTGGGAGAAATCTAAGTGTCCTCGGTCGAATTTCCAGACTCCTGGGGCGAAAGCCTTAAGCCAGGGTGTGTGGTTTCTCTGCCTCTGCACTGTTGATGTTTGGGGCTGGATGATTCTTTGTGACGGGGATAGGGGCTGGCTGTGCATTGCAGGATTCTAGAGAGCTTCCTCAGCCTGCACCCACAAGTGCCAGCAGCATCCCTTTCTTTAGCTGTGACAACTGAAAATATCCTGCCACTGTCAGAGATCTCCCTGCAGGGCCAGTGTGTCCCCATTGAGAGCCCCTGGTGTTCCAGGCCCATGAAATGTCACTGTCGGTGTTCGGCCCCATACTGTTGTCTGTGTGACCTTGAGGAAGTCACTGGACCTCTGGAGGATGGGAGGGTCCTGCTTTAGAGGCGGTCAAGGTGAAATGAAATGGGGTTGGTAGAGTGCTAGGCACAGAGCAGATTCCCCGCGGGACACCCTACCCCGCACCTCCTGTCTGCCTCCTCCTCTTCCTGACCCTCTTCAGGCCCCAAGAATCTGTCCCCTCTCTCAGCAGTGTCCCAGGCCAGCCTGCCTCTCTCTGGGACTGATTAGGGTTGCTTCTGATTAGGACTGTATTCCCCAGGATCGACGGAGGAGGTGCACATGTTGCAGGTAAGGAAAGCTTGCATTTTATTACTTAAAGTTCCCTTCAAAGAATGGTACGGTTTTATAATTTGCAGTCGCATGAAAGAGTTCCACCTGGGGCTCCAAAAAGAATAATAGATCAGTAAGATTTGAACCTTAAATCCGCTCATCTCCCTGGACTGGTGACAGGTTTTTGAATGAATATTTAAAGAGCTGGGCTTTGATAGAAGAGAGTTACTGCTCCCCCTACCCACTGCCCACCACCCAAGAGGGAAAGTGAACATTCGTTTTTCTTCCCTCTGACCTCCTAGAAGAATGAGAAAAGCATAAAATAAAATTAGGGGGAATCCTTTGCCTGACTCAGCCCACAAACATCACAGGTAATGCTGCACCAAACTCATTTACCTCCAACTATGAAGCCACTGGCCTCTGGTTCCCGCGTGCACAGGGGAAATGGAGTCAGGCTGGGGAGTAAATTGTGCTTTTGTTCTGTCCTCCAGAACAGGCAAGGCTCCCCTCTCTCTTCAGAAGCCCGTCTCTGCCATCAGCTCATCAGGGCTAACAGAAAGTAGGAGGGAAGGGAAGTCAGGGATAGAATTTTGGAGATTAGTTGGATTTTTTCTATCCTACCCTAACCTGTCCTCCCTCCCTCCCTGTTATTGACCCCTACTATTTTGTTTCTTTGTCCATTTAAATATATTTGGCTGGTGGTGTCCAGATCAATGTAGATATATTTCTTTCTTTTTTTCTTGCAGCCCAGGATACTGAACCTGGGGGTGTTCTATCTTGAGTTATATCCTTGTCATTTTTATTTTTTATTTTGAGACAGAGTCTTGCTAAATTTCCCAGGCTGATGTCCACCATGTTTTCCTCCTGACTCAGCCTCCCAAGTACCTGGGATTCCAGGTGTGAGCCACCAGGTCTGGTTTCTCCTCTCCAATGATTTTACATTATAAAATTAATCTCTGCTGGTGTAACTAATGCAAATATACAAAAGCATATAAATAATGAGCTTTTTCATTCCCTCCTGTGCCAACTTTAAATCCAAAGCAATTGCAACTGACCCTTTGCTATAATTTTCTGGGAGAATAACAAGCTAGCTAATGTATGGTTGTCAGAGATCTCCAAGGACATCTGAACCGATCGGAAGTTGTCTACCTGTTTGTCCATCTGTCTGTCCGTCCATCTGTCCATCCATCCATCCATCTGTCTGACTGTTTATCTGTCTACCCAGCCCTCTCTGTAATGCTTGACTCTCTGTAGGACTACATCCTAATAAACTCATTATGAATTGAAAATACTCTGCCAAAGCTGTGTGCAATATGCTCGTAGATTAACCTAGCCTCCATTCAGTGTGCTCAGAATACTTGCGTAGTCTACAGTTGGGCAACATCATGGGGCATGAGCCCAGGTAGATGCTGGCTTGCTCAAGTAATTTATGGAATACCATAGAGGAGGTGGAAAAAAGAATGGCTGTATGGGTGTACTTTTGCATTGTCATGAAAAAATTGTAAGTAAAACCCCTGTAAGAGAGGAAGAGATTTTAAGGAACTGGCTCATGACATGACATTTTAATCATTTTATATGTCCTTTTATTTTCCGGCAGAACTGGGGATTGAACTCAGGCCCTTGTGCTTGCCGAGGAAGCTCTTATTGCCCTGAGCCATCTCCTCAGCCTCAAGGAACTGGCTCAGATGATTGTCTGAAAGCAGTAAGGCAGAGAGCTCCACAGGTGCTGATATTGGGTCTGTCGGAGATGGCACTGGAGATGGCACTCCTTGCCACATGCCAGGCCCCCTGTGAAGTTCTTTAAAAGCATTTTGTCATCTATTTCTTGTGAGTACTGTAGAAGGCAGGGACCAAGCTCATGGCCCCATTTTATAGATGTGAAGAGTGAGGTCCGTTGAGCAAGTCAGAAGGTCATTTACTGTGCACTAGGATGTTTCCTGAGGTCTGAGGCTCTCCCTGCTGGTTTCCTGTCCTGTTCTTGGGTGTGGTTTTTAGACTTCTCTTGGCGCTCACCTCCCCTGCTTCTGTCTGCACCTGTGTCTCCAGACTTTGCCTTTTCTCTGGAGGAGTCGCTATGACTCCCCAATGCCATGCCCAAGGGGGATCTGCCTCCTCCAAGGGCCCTGGGAGCACTTGTCAGTGGAGACACATGGTTGCCGATGGGGACTAAGGAATGCTGGTGGGCCTTTGGCTCTGCCTCACTTGGCACCTGGGCTAAGGAGGACAAAGATAAGAGGCGTGGTGACTGGTGACTGCTGACATAGGAATGACACATGCATGAGCCCACCCAAAGCCTTTTCAGAGCCTGGGTGGTTGGCTCAGGCCATCCAAACTAGGTCTTGGGTGTCTCCTGCCTGGCTGGCCTTTCACAGGGCAGCTCTCATGGGGTGGACTCGGGCTGAGCTGGTTCTGTCTCCTTGCAGGGCGTGGTCGTGGGAGGAGCTGAGAGAAGGTGTGAGTAGCCCCATCTCCTCCTCATCGCAGTGCATTGGCCAGCAGCTCATGGCATGACCCAACCTCAAAGGGCTCCCAGGCCCGCTTCCTAAACATGGGGTTGTCAGCTGCTCTGTGTAAAATTGCACGTTCTGCCAAGGGCCTTTCTGCAGACCAGAAACTAATGATGAATGGAGAGAACTGAAGGGAATTTTAGGAAGATCTTGCCAGGAAAAAATCAAGGCAAGAGATCTAGCCAAAGTCCTCAGAACTTCTAATGTTTATGATCCAAGGATCTGGCCACTTTCCAGACTTCTATCTTCACAGGAAGGATAACGACCCACACAGTGGTACTCAACAAGGCCTGTGGGCCCAGTCACCCAGCCTTCTTCTATCTCGAGTCCATTTCTTTTGGTGTCACTCTTCCTGCTGCTCTGTCCAGGCTACTAGAATCTCCATTGACTCACCACAATTGCCCCAAATCATGACTCCCTCTGCTAAGCCATCCACTGAGTTCCTGGAGCATGCAGGTGGCTCCTATCCAGGCTCTCTGCATGTCCCTCTCTTCTCATCCCCATTCTTTGTATGACTGGGTCCTGGTCTTGGTTTCAGCCACTCAGAGAGCCTTTATTTTTTGGTACCGGAAATAGAACTCATAACCTCATGTTTGCTAGGCAGGAACTGTGCCACTGAGCTCCTGGCCCCAGAAAGCCATTCTTAGCCATGCTGTCATCTTCAACTTAGCATTCTGACTCTTTCATGGTACTTTGAGATTATTCCTCTGATATTAAGCTTGTCGGTGAACCTGTAGCCTGGGCTCTTAAGACTTCACATCAAGAGGCAGCAAACAGACCATTGTACAAATGCATAAAGCAAATATAAAAGTATGATAAGGAGAAGGAAGGCAAGTGGAGGGTATAATAAGAGACAAGGGCAGGAAGAGGATCAGACTCAGACCGATAGAAATTGTCTCTGATGAGGTGACATTAAAGACAAGTTCTAAAATGTGTGTAGACATGAGTCAAGAGAAGAATGAAGGACTGTTGAGACAGAGGGAATTGTGTGTGCAAGGGTCCTAGGGCAGGAACAGTTTTACAGCATCCTAAGAAAGCAGCTTAGTGTGGAGGAAGCATTTTAGAAGAGAAGTGACATGGTGCTAGGGAGGTAGGCAGGAAACAGAAGGTAAATTTATGAAAAATCACCAGAACAGTGGTATTAACCATTCATTCATCCCTGTTATGTGGCAAGTCCTGAACTAATGCCCTTTCAGTCTTACAACATGGATATGATTATTATTAGGGTATAGATGAAGATAGTGAGTCCCAGAAGATTAAACTACATGTCTAAAACCTATCCCTACATCCCTCAGAAGTTAGACTTGAACCCATGACTCCAAAGGCTTCCCACACTCCAAAGCACTCCATCTTGTCTATGCTGTGCTCTCAAATCAAGTTCCTCTGCCGCAGTGTCCAGGACCGCCTGGAGCACAGGGTGACACTAGTCCCCAAGAGCCCCTGTGACCCTCCCAAGGTAGATAGAGCTCACCCAGCCATAGTGCTTAATTTGAATATTCTATTGTTTCCATTCTCCCCTGTGCTCGGAAACTTTCCCATTTCCTTGTTAAATAAAAGATGAGAAGCTGATAATGAAATCCAGGCACCCCAGGGGCCTTCAATGTCACCTGCCAATTTTCCTGTTGGTCATTTTTTTCTCCCTCTTTAAACAAAACAGAAGTGATGGTTTGATCGTTGGGAGCAAAAGGCCATATTCAAATGCCATCATTACCAGTCGGGCAGTGCCATGTTTTATTCACTCATTACCTTTGGGTCTCTGATTCAATATCCCAGAATCCTTGCTGATGATTTTTCAAATACTCAGGAGCACCAGAGAACCTGTGCATGGGCAGTCCCCCAGGACGTGGGGGCTGTCTCCCTCTGCACCCTTCCTTTTCAGGATAAGATGAAGTGTGGATCAAGACCCTTTAGAATCAAATGCATCTGGCACCTGTCTCTCTTGTAGAACAGTGGTTCTCAATGCCAGCGATCTCATCCCTTCTGAAGGGACCCTTGGCTATGTCTCAAGTTAACTTTGGTTTCCATCTAGCACTAGATTGGTGAAGACCTGAGCTGCTGTATCATGATTTATGTGGCTCCAGGTACCTGCTCTGCCAAGGCCGAGAAAGCCTGATTTAGACCATGAGTCCCATACTGGGAAGCATGCTCTGAATATGTCAGATGGATCTAGTTTTTTTGTGTGTGCATGTGTGTGTGTGTCAGTTCTGCTATCTCCTCATCTTCTGCCTGGTTCTATTCATTATTCACTTGGCTATTGAATTCTCCAGCTATTATTGTGGAGTTGTTGATTTTTCCCCATCAAGGCTGCCAGTTTTTGCTTCATAAATTTTGATGGTTTTTCGTTAGGTCTTGCTTCCCACTGTGTCCCCAGCCAGATCAAAAAGAGAGAGCATCTAGCCCGGTGATTGTCAGGTGTGGGAAGGGCTCCCTGAGAAGCAACTTCTGAGGTGGAGAATGGGGCGCAGGGTGGAGTTAGGAAGTGCTGTGGAGATCAACACCGATGGGAGAAGAGAACAGAAGCAAAGTGGGGGGAGGGAGAGAAGCACCCCCAGAATTGAGGATTACAGTGGCCCCTCACTTATCACAGAGGTTACATTCCAGACAGTCCTGCGATAAGTGAAAATCAGCGAAGTAGCAATGGTATATTTATTTTAGTATTTATGTGTATTAAGGCTTTATAAACCCTTCCTACACTCTTATAAAACTTTGCCACACTTTAAAAAAACACTTCTGATGTTCTTACCCATTTTCTAAACTCTCAAACCTACGTAATTTTAACAACATAGCTATGCTGTACGGTACTGCAAAATCCCGTGATAGAGCAAAAAATCCTCGATAAATAATTTGGAGGAATGTCTTTTCAAAACCCGCAAAACAGTGACTCCGCAGAAGTCGGACCGTGACATAGTGAGGGACTACTGTGTCTGCTTTAGTCAGCCAAGGTGGCCTTGCTGATGGGATTATGTTAGGATGTTATCATGAGGAACAGAGAAGAAGAGTCCTTGTAGGACAGAAGGTGGAGAATCAGAGCTGGGATCAAGGAGTATTAATGAAGGTTGGAATGGTGCCCTTGGAGGATGGAGGAAAGAGTCAGACCTGGGCAGGCAGCCTGTGGACACCAGCCCATGCCAGGCCATGGAGTCCCCTGGGGCTCCAGAAGAAATGCAGCCCTGCCTGCTCACACCTTGACTTGAGGTCCCCACAGTCTTCTTTAGACTTTTGAGCCCCCAAACTGTAAGGCGATTGGTCCATGTTGTTTGAAGCTACTCAGACGAGGGTCATTTGTTATTATAGCTGGAGGAGACTAATACATTGGGAAGAGGTAAGTGTTGGGCTGAGCTGGCATCGTGACTGAGGAGGCCCTCGCTGACTCCACAGAGGCCTGGCCCACCACATTCTCTGTATTGGTGCCATGAGCTTGTCACCAGGAGAGGTCCATCCTTGAAGGAACCTGACCTGGAGAAGGATGATTTGCTTCAGCCTAAGTCCCTTCTTAGAGAGGCGGAGATTAGAGATGTGTCCACTGGCAACCTGATTAGCAGCTGGAGGACATGACCGTTCAATCCTTGCAGTGCCCTGCACACCTCGGATCCACTCCTGTGGGATGAGGCAGTGGTAAGGCACTTCCCAGCACTCCTGCTCACTCAGTAGCTAGGTCTCTTCACCTCTAGAGAGCAGGGGAAGTGCCGGCCCCTAAGCTCTGGCTTCCCAAGGCTTGGGCCCCCTTGGACAAGGCCTGAGAAGCTGGTATGGGAATCAGTGGCACCTAGCGCTGCAAGCCCTCAAGTTCAGTATCATTTAGGATCAGTTGGCCCTGTCCAGTTAACACCCAGCAGCAGACTTCTGGTGGCCTAACTGAAACCACAGATGACGGTCACACCATGGGCTTACAGTGTTAAGTCAAATAAGTCAGCAGCACAATCCTGAATGTCACACTTTCTCTTCTACAAGAATGCCAGAGAACACATAATTTAAAGAGCAAAATAAAAGTACAGGAAGCAGAAAGACAGAGCATTTGCCAATGGGAAAGGGACTGAGAGATGGAGGGAGACCAGGAAAGAGGACACAAAAGGAATTAGGGTGTGTTGTGTACGCGCCCCAACTCCTTACAGTGAATGCCACCATGGGCTGCAAACATGGACTAAGAAAGATTTAAGTAATTTTAAAAATCTGACAGCCCTTCAAAAGTGTCAGATGTTGATTGTAAACAACCTGAGAAGAAGCAAAACTTTTGATGAGTGTGAACGGCACTGCTGTGACCGTGCACAAGGAGCTTTCATGCAGGTGTGTCTTCCTATCTCTTTTGACTCTTTTCCTCATTATGATATATGTTTCATTTTTTAGAGCTGGTGTATCACTGGTCCACAATTCTGAAACCTAATTATGTTTGCTTACCCAACAGCATTATGAAGGTATAACTTCTGTACCATAAAAACACCCATTCTAAATAGAGTTCAGTGTACCTTGGTAAGTTTCCAAGGCTGTGCAACTTCTGCCGTACTGCCGTTCTAGACGGGGTCTCTCCTGTGCACTTGCTGTCCATCCCACTGCGCTGCCTTCTGGCTCTCTGCCTTTGTCAAGGGGGCATTTTTAAACCTGTCTTACAATCAGAATGGTTGATACCTACAGAGAAGAGGTGGCCCGTTCTCAAGCTCTGTTGCAGGAATGTGGACAGAGGACAGGGCACTTGGGCAAGTGGCTTTGTCCCTCTCAGCCTCAGTTTCTCTATCTGTGAATGGCGGTGGCCTACAGAATAGGACATGGGAAGGAGTATAAATAAACACTCAAAAAAACTCAACTTGATACTGTGCTAGGGATGGGAATTTACAGAACTTTAGAGACCACTACTTTACTTTGTCCCAGAAGCTTGTGAGGCAGGTAACACCAGCCCCAATGACAGGTGGCTACATGAAAGCCTGGCATGGACAGTGGAGGTACTGGCACACAGTGATTTCTAGATTGGCAGACTCAGGACTCCAGGGCCTACCCACCTTCGTCCTGGCTGCCCAGGGTTCACCGAGAGGATTCTGGAGGAAGAGCACATGCCCCGTCCATGTCTAGCACCATACCCTGACTTACCTGCCAGGATCCAAGTGATTTTCAGAGGCTCAGACTGTAAGGAACCCAATAGGGATAAGAATACAGAGCTGCAAGCATGGTCCCTAGGAGGTGATGGTTTAAAATTCGGGTGGGAATCATCAGAGCAGTACAAGGCACTGTTCCGTCACCACCAGCCACACCTTGCTTATAGCTGGGGTTGCCGAGACCGACGTTATTGGCAAAGAGGCTGGGGTCCAGCCCCCGCTTGGTGTCCCTGTGGCTCCACCAGCACATCTGCCCCTGTATAGGAGCAATTTAGGACAGGGGTCCTGTTCTGCATTGTCTCGTAGCCTGATTCTAGGCACTCACAGGTCCTTAATAAATCAGTTGAGCAAAGGCACAGAGCTGACATTTTCTTGGGCAGGCTGAGACGTGGATTCCTCTTGGGATCATTCTGGACCGGAGTCAGTTTTGAACCCAATGTCTAGGTCCTTACAAGAAGAGGAGCAGGAGAACACCATGAGACTGAAATCCTGAGGCATGAAGGTCATGTGGGGATAGAGGCAGAGGCTGAGAGATGAGCTACAAGCCAAGGAACGCCCTGGCATCACCAGGGGCCACCAGAAGCTGGACAAGACAAGGTGTTCTGCTTTAGAGCACTCTGAGGGAGGCAGCTCTGCCAGCGTTTTGATTTCAGACCTCCAGCTTCCACGGCTGTGAGAGGATGCTTTTGTCATTTAGTGATAATAGATTATATCAGCCATAGGAAGCAGCACCGGAGGTCAAAATTCTACATTCCTCAGAAGTATGAGTGGGTGACATTGG
Source organism: Ctenomys sociabilis (assembly GCA_004027165.1). Classification (NCBI taxonomy): domain Eukaryota; kingdom Metazoa; phylum Chordata; class Mammalia; order Rodentia; family Ctenomyidae; genus Ctenomys; species Ctenomys sociabilis. The sequence goes on along the minus strand of PVKA01008199.1, from coordinate 25,894 downwards.
CAGTCAACTTGAAAATCCTGAGTGCTTTTCATATATCACTTCATGAGATCTCTGTGGTGGTCCTGTGAGATGGATTCCACTATTGTTCCCATCCTACAGATGAGCAAATCAACATCCTGAAAAGCTGTTTAAGTTAGTAAAGTTAGAGGAAAAAGCAAAGATGATATTTGGACAAAGCTGCCTGATTCTTCATGCTTCTTGCTACTCTTGGCTCTTGGCCTTCAGAACCTTCTAGAGCTTTCTAAAGTATTCTGGGGTCTTCCAGAGCCTTCAGGAGTTCTCCTCTATAGCAGTTTGGTTGTGAGTGATGGCTCTGTCATTCAGTTCCTGAAGAGACTACAGAAGGAAGCTCTGAGCTCAGGAGCCATTAGACACCCAAGTCGTTACACCTTCTGTGTTGGAAATATCCCTTCCCGTGTGCCTGCCTGGCAGTGGGTGGGATCCAGTGCTGGGGGCTGCATCTCTTGGCAAAGTTAAGTTTCTGTAACTGGAGCTGATTAGCGTGAAAGACCTTTCAGGGCACCTGCAACTTAGGAGCTGTTCTCTGTCACCACATGAATATGAATGTCTTCCACCTGAGCATGTGCAGTGAGTTTTGCTCATCTTGGTGATTACAGGTCTCCTACTGGAGGCACAGCTTGCACCCAATAATGCCCCTAAATGAGGCTCAGCTCCTTCCACCCCAAAGGCGCTCAGATGGGTTCTGTTTGTGTCACTGCCTCCCAGATGGGAATGTGTTTGCATTTCTCTACAGCTTCTTTGCAAAGGAAAGACAAGCTGCCTTTATCCTGTTCTTCTTGCACCATGCAGAGGAGGGGTACTTTTTACGCTCATGGTTTACACCCCCATGCAGCTGGAGCTCTCAGCCTTCAGATCAGAGGATGACCACCCCAGCAGAGTGGGGCTGAAAGAATCTGATTTGTATTAATTTTCTTGGGCTTCTAATCCTGCTCTTGGGGAGGATTGCTGGGTAGCTGTGTGTGTCTGATAAATCCAGCCCCACTGAGGAGATGTGAGTGGTTTTCCAGTGGGAGGTGGACTTGGTCTCCAAGAACCCTGAGGCGCAGTTTCTTTGCTGTTATTTTTATTGTGATTGGAGGGGATCAGTGTCATGAAGCTTAGGCAAGGTTGTACCCATTTAGCTTGTAGACTCCCTGGCAGTAAGATGGACTGTGGTGCTATCCTGTGGAGGATCCCACATCCAGTGCCCAGCCGAGGGCCAGAGGAAGGCAGGTCCTGAGATTTCAACTTGACCCCACCCCTGACTCTCAGCCCTGGGCCCCTTTCCCTGCCCTTGGCTCCATTCTTTCTTCATTGGTTCTCCTTCATTTCTCAGGCATGTGTTTTCCAAGGGGGTTGATAAAGTTCGTATTTGCAAAGAATGAGAAGGAAACAGGTTCGTTGCCGGGAAGCTGTCCTTCCTCTGATCTTGCCCCTGGCCTCCCAGGAAGCTGCTTCCTTCCCTGATAAGCAGGTGTCCAGTTGTGAACAGAGAAGATCACCTCAAAGGTACGATAGTGTAGCTCATTTGGAGCTATGGATGCCCTTAGCCAGAGAGGGGTGTGAAGACCAGCTATGGTGTACATCCAGCTGTTTTGCTGAATTCCTCACCTTTTATAGATGATTGAAGCTTTTGGCCTGCTCTCTGGAAACATTCTGGATTGGTGGGGGAAAGAGGCACTGGTACATTGGGAGGGTGGGTCCTAAACAGGAATCCGTGTACTGCCAGCTCCATTACAGTCTAGAAGTCCAAAAGTCCAGATGTCCTGATTTGACCCCAGCTATAGGTCCTGGACATGGTTTCTAACGACTGTGATGTGGTTTATAAGAAAATAAGGTGGGCTCAATTGCCTTCTCAATCCAGGGATCTTTTACCCCTTTGTTTCCCTTTAGTTGGATGGGTCTATCTGGTGTCTGTTAGAGATCTTATTTTTGAGTTGCATCTCCTTTTCATTTTGATAGTTGTCGGAATCTGAACTAGGTCAGGCCCTGTTGAGTAGCTCTGGGAACAGGAGTGGAGAAGTCAGATGTGACCTGCCTTTATGGAACAGTTCTGATAAGGGGCACAATGGACCGATAGGATAGGAAGGGGCAGAGGCCACCAGCAGGAGTGCTTGGTGCTGGGGAATTCCATTTGGCCAGGAACATTAGAGGAGACTTCATGAGGCACTGGCGATTGAACTAAAGCCTGAAGGTATAGAGAAGTAAAGTGAAGTGGAGGCTGGCAGAGGCATCAGCATGTGCACTAGCTCTGGGGCGGGCGGGAGAATGACTTGCCTTTGAGTGACTGAGAAGGACGTTGTGGCCAAGGATGGAGCCCGAGTGAAGAGCTGGACCACAGAGGGGGTGTGGAGGGTGTCTGTGTTTCTGGAAGCTGCTGTCACAAATTGTCTCCCATTTAATTCTGGAGGCCAGAGGCCTGTCAGCAAAGCAAGGCTTTGCCCTTCAAAAGCTCTAGGGAGTTTTGTCCCTCTCCTCACCTGGCTTCTGCTGGCTCTAGGTGTTCCTTGGCACGGGCCAGAGTTCCTGCCATCCCTGCCTCTGTTTTCATGTGGACACCCCTCTGCTGTGTGTCAAAGCTCCCTGCTCCGCCCTTTACACTAGGCCAGCACTCTGCCCCTGAGCTCCACCCCCAGCCCCGAAGTTTCTTCTGCTCTTGAGCAGCCGCAAGGTCAGCGATCAGGCAGATCCTGCTAAGAGACAAGAGGCTGGTGGCCCATCCCAGGGCTGTGAAGGGGGAGATGGCTGGGAAGAAGATGAAATCGAGAAAGATTTAGGGAAGAGAATGGATGTTCGTTTTTATCAGCTAGAATCATTTATGCGGTACTGCCTGGCATGGCATCAAGACGTGTACAGAAACCTGTTAAGGGGACGTCCCGGCAGTTTGAATGAGCTGTTCTCACTTATCTGAGAGATGCCACCATTTGCTGCCACACAGACAGCTTCCCTCATTACGTGGCTTTTTCACGAATAAATGCTTTCTTCAGCACAGATAATAGCACCCTCACCTATTATGTATACATGGTGGCAGGAAGGCAATTATAACACAGGCAGACTTTATATTTCTCCAGAGCATCAATGCAGCATCATTATTTTTCAGTGACATTAATTTTTTTTTTTTATAACTACCAGCCCTGCTCTTTGCAAGAAAAATAAATAAGAAAGGCAATTTGGTGCCCACTGATGGTGCATTTAATTTGCATCTCATTAAAGACCTCCCTCTACTGTGATGTGAGGGTCAGATCATGGCAAGATGGTAAAGTAGTAGGTGGCAGTGGCCATCACTGTGTCAGGGAACATTAGCTGAGACAGAGAAGAGGGGAGGAGGCAGGAGATCAAACTTCTGGGCTCTGGGGTCTGACATCCTATGGTCAAAACCTGCTGTCATCACCCTACAGCCCTGTGGCTTTGCATAAGTCACCTGACCATTTTGTACCTCCTATGCAAAGCGGGGATGATAATGCTACTAACCTATGAGGATTTTGGCACAATTAGGGTGAGTCAATGGCTGGGGCTCAGTAAGAGGGTACCGATAACTAGCGCTGACGCAGTGCTGGGTCCTTGATTCACTCACAGATGTTGGTCAAATGCCCGCCATGTGCTGCATACCATGCCAATGGCTTGCTAGATGCAGGACAGAACATTCAGTGTCCTTGTCCCCGTGTAGCTTGGTCAGACAAGACAGACAGTGGATTGATAAACCACTAAACACTAGTGTCCCTTGGGATCCTTCAGGAATGGGTCTGAGGACCCTGGAAGATTACAAGAGCTCCAAATGTGGTGTTTGCATATAAATTTCTCACATCCTTCTCTGTGCTTTAATACAATGCTGTCTACTTAGCTTCTAATACCTAGTACAATGTAAATGCTACATAACCAGTCATTATACTATGTTGTTTAGGAACTAATGGCAAGAAAAATGTCTGTATGTTCAGCACAGACGCAATTTTTGAGAAGAGTTTTGATCTGTGGCTAGTTGAATCCATGGATGTAGAATCTGCAGATACAAAGGGCTGACTGCATATAACGGTGATTGTAAAGATACACATAAAAAAGTATCTTACAGGAATGCCTCAGAAAGTATATCTGAAGCAACAGGGAATAGAGAGAGAAATTCATGACAGTGTGTCTTTTACTGTAAGAAAAAATTTTAGTTGAATCATTCACCATAATTTCTGATCACACCACATACAATGGCCTAAAGAAAACTGGAGCAAAGTTAGAGGGTAGAATGTATTGAGGAGGGGTGGGGAGATAGCTCAGTGGTCTAAGCACCTGCCTGGTTAGTGCAAGGACCGGGGTTCAATCCCCAGGACTGCATGCTGTGCTGGCCCAGAAACTGGCTGTGGTGGTACGCACTTATAATCTCAGTGCTGGGGAGGCTGAGACAGGAGGATCACTATGAGCCCAAGGTACATAGGGAGACCCTGTACCAGATAAAGATTAAAAACAAAGCAGAATGTGTTGAGAGGGCTGCTGCTGTTTGTTTTACAAGAGGGGGCGCAGTGGCTTCTCTGATGAGTGCACATTTAAGCAGAGAAATAAATGAAGCAGTGGAAGTGGCTATGCAATTTTCTACAGGAAAAGTATGCCGGCCCAAGAGAACAGTGTGTTCCAAGGCCTCGGAGTAGTTCGTGAGACCCTGATAGCTCTAGTTGGGGTCCAGGGAAAGGATAAATAGACAAGAAGTAATATAGTGTCAGGCACGATAGGAGAAAAATAAAGTGTATGAAGGGCTAGAGCATGCCATGGAAGACTGCTGGAGCTGTCCCCAGGGAATCTTGCTGTCAGGTCTGTGCGCATTTCATTACTTAGGAGCCGCGCTAGAGGGTCCCTTGTACCCCTGCAACTGGACGCTGTGATCTCAGCTGCGTGGGTTGCTCTTGGCTGTAGGCTGTGGCCCAGAGGAGCTCTGGAGGCAGCTATGTCATGTGGGGAGGACAGGATAATAGCAACCCTCTGGGAAACCTCTCTGGAGTTCCACTGAGAGAGGAAGTCATGAGGGGGCTCTAGCCATCTGCTTGGCGGCTGCAACAAAGGCTTGCAGATGTGGGGGCTCAGGCAATGGCTGTTGGCTCATGGCTCTGAGGGCCAGAAGTCCAAGTCAGCAGGGTGAATCACTTCTGCGAGCGAGGAGAGTCCCGTGCGTGACTCCGGCTGAGCTTTTAGTGGGTTGCCGGCTGTCTTTGGCCAATGGCATCGCTCTGGTCTCTGTTTTCATCTCTGCATGGTGTTCTCCCTGTTTGCTTGTGCACCCGCTTCCAGGTTTGCCCTTATTCATGTGGACAGGCATACTGGACCAGGAGCTCACTCTATTCCAGGATGCCTGATTCGAAATTCAATAATTACATCTACTGTGACCTTCCAAAGCAGATCGTATACTTTGATATTGAGCTCAGAGCTTCAGTACATTTTTAGGAAGATACAACTCAACCCACTGCAAGGGAACTTTATAAAACCTTTTTTTTTTTTTTTTTTTTTACTGGCACCTACTGTGTGCAGAATAATATGCAGCTGCAGACAGAGGGCTTCTTGAATTTTCATCCAATAAACACACCTGTGTAGCCAGCTCCTGACCAGGAGTCGGAGCAGTGCCTATCCCTCAGGCTGTCCCCCCACTGGGGGAAGTTTTATGTTTTCAATATGTATTGTTCTATACTGTTTTAGCATTTTAAGGTGGTATTGACTTCTATGACAAAATGAAAATAAGCTGAAAACTAAACAGCCCCTGGTATCAAGCTGAACGACATTCAAGGAAAAAGAGTTGGCCATCCCTCCTAGCCAATACTCAGCCCTCCCTCTGGAGGGGAGGGGAGCAGCTTTGCTTGGCCTCTGGGCTGTGAGCTTTTCAGTAAAGCTTCTGAAGCCTGTCTTATAAAAGCGTAAAAGTTGCATGAAGGCATTGGTCAGTTCTATCCTCTGAATGCCTGGGGCAGCTGAAACCCCTTGATGTGTACAAATCGTGTCATTTCCAGTGTATGCACAAAAAGGTGGAAGGTGTGCACCACCATAGGAAACACTGCTGGCAGCCTGTGGGGTGTGTGTTGGGGGAGGCGTGGCTCTTAGTCCCATTTCACAGCTGTGGGGACTGAGGCTGAGAGATGACTTCTTGGGTCTGATGTCTTAGGTGTTTTGTTGACATCATCAAGGCATGCAGGAGCAGGTCAAAGATGTCCCCAGGGGCTTGGGGATCACTCATTGTAGTTAATGCTAGGACAGACTGGTGTGAAGAGAGTTCCTTGGGGAATGTTACTATCTAACCCAGTCCAATCCCTTTGCAAGTGAGATTAAGCAGCCCTGTGAAAGTATCTCAACCCAGCAGCCGCAGAGATCCTTCTTGAATCCCTTTGCAAGCCCGGCTCACACCCTGCAGGGCTTCGTGGGACCAGCTCCCGCAGTAGGGGGATGTAGGTTGGCTTTTCTTGAAGACAAGAAATCCGAAGTTCATCCACCCACAAATCCAGCTTTCTTGTCCACCACAAAACTTTCAGGACAGCTTAGGTTATCTCAGGATAATTGCTACTGCGATCGCTTAGAAAATGTGTACAATCTGTGCTTCTGAGAAATGACTCTTGTTCCCACTTGGGCTTCACCAGCCACTGGCTCGCTTATGACCCGAGTAACGTGTTGCTCTTGGATGGCGGGGGACTGCCAGGAAATCTGAGCTGAGCTGGTGGCCTCCCTGGGGTGGCAGTGGCAGGTGGCTCCTGCCGGATCCTTCAGTGGGCTTGAGTTTTATGGCTCCTTTGCTGATGGCCATAAACTTGGCATTTGCTTTGGGTGCTTGGGGAGTCCTGAACCTGTAATTAAATTGGATCTGAGCAGGTGTGCAGTGCTCTCAGAGAAGATATTTAGCAGCTTCGGGAGAGGTAGAAGGAAACCAGGCGTTCTTTCTGTGCCAGCTGTCAGCTTCACTTGCGTGAGCTTGGCTTCCTTTGCCCCTCTAAGTTACCCAGAGGCCTCTGTGACCCCCTCCTCGGTTGGTAAAGGAAATCAGTAACGTCCTGGTGCGGCACTGGTCCTTCGGGCCCTTCCTTCCCACCGTAGCTCTCCATAGCTAAGGGGGTTATTATTTTTTTTCAAACAAACTGTGCTTTTATCATGATAAAATAGACATAAAATCGAACTTACCTATTTTTCAGTGCTGGGGACTCAGGGCTCAGTGCAGTGTAGGCAAGTACTGTACCTCCCACCTACGCCAAGGCACCCGCGTTTACCATTTAACCCCGTTCAAGTGTTCAGTGCAGGGGAATTAAGTGCTTCCCACTGCTCCCATGGTGGTGCATCCAGCCCCAGAGCCCTGTCTTTCCAAGTGAACACTCAGCATGCATTAAGCTGTGGCATCTCACCCCTTCCTCCTCTCGGACCCCAGCACCAATCTCGCCAGCTGTTCGCCCACCAGTGAGCATTCTATTAACGCTGAGCATTCTGTCACGGGCTACTTACCAGCATTTGTACACCTTCTTTGGAGGGACAAATGTCCCTTTGTCCCTCGTTTATTCTTTCATTGTGATCTCTTTTTGCACTCCGTGCTGTCCTTTCCTTGAACCCCGACTAGCCTGACAGTAGCTGGTGACACTCTGTCGAGAAAAAGAGCACAGATGTGTAGCCAGCCAGGTCTGAGTGTGATGCTACCCCTGCAGGCCCCTCGGCAGTCAGCAGCTGGCCTACTCTCTGTGCCTCAGTTTCCTCATCTGTAAAATGGGGATGCAATCCCATACCTTCCACATGGGCTCTGAAAATTGAAGGCAATCTAGGGGAACTATGTGTCACTCACCATGGAGAGCCTCCCCACTGATGCCAGAACTTCTTATTAGCTTGATTTTGGTCCTGCTCCTAGGTTTAAGTTGCAACTGTGGCATGGGTGGTGACATTTAACATGAGCAAGAGCTCTGTGACAGTGCTGTCAGTGGGGATGGAGACAGCCACGTGATGCAGGGATTCTGAGGGAGAAGTGGGGGCCGCAGAAGGTCTCCAGTGATGGCTGCAGTTGGCCTTCACAAGCAGCCGTCTCTCTCTGTCAACTGTAGCCCTCTCTGATACATAATTCATCTTGATGCTGAAGAACAGGAGGGTGAAAACACCCCGAGGGCAGCCAGACCAAAGGGCAAGGGAGTTTGCAGACGCAGGAGGGAAGAAGAGCAGGCTTCTTCAGTGTCCCAGGAGCAGTGGCTCTGGGTCCCTTGCCACGGCCTCTCCCTGCAGCACTACGGCTTCCGGTCATGCCATTTCCCAAGGCCTGAACTGTTGCTCTTTACCCTGCTCCCTGGTTAGCAGTTGACATGCCAGTCGGCCTTCACTCCACTCTCGCACAGCCTCTCATTTCTTCTCTTGGTCCCATGAATGCAGTTCTGACTCCGCGGAAGGTCGCTTTCTCAACCTTCTCCACAGGTGCCGTGAGTCTCTCAAAGCCCTGCTCCTGTGTTGAAGTTATATGCAGCTTTTCAGCTGTTCTTCTGCATCTGAATTGTGTCTGTGGTTGGAGAACCCTGCGCAGCCTGGACAGGTGCAATGGCCTTGGCGATGGTGGCCTCTGCTGCTGATCTGGGAGCCCAGGGGACATGGGCCCAGCTTTGTAGCTAACAAGACCTTGGAGACTGGCCTGTGGGCACCAAACCAAAGCCATCATCCCTGGTCTCTTTTTTCTAGGCCAGTACAGTGCTACAGAGTGAGGCCCCTTTGATGTGACAGTGTGGGAATGGGAACCAATTTGTTTTAAAAGGGTCATCGCCATTTAATTAACCTGTATACCCACACCCATTAGTTCAGCACATTTAAGTGAGGCGCACACAGCTGGATCCTTTTCTATGTGTGTCCTTTGAGGGCTGAAGATAATAATTGAGTGCAGTAGTTCGTTTTCTAGTTAGTAGGGGGAGGCTGGGTTTTTATTCACTAACTCAGAAACTCATTTTTAAAAAAATTATATTTAGTACAGGGTGTACAGGGTCTCACTACGTAGACTGGACTTGTGGTGATCCTCCTGTTTCAGCCTCCCAAGCACTGGGGTTACAGGTGCGTGCCACCACGCCCAATCTCAATCACTGTTTCGAATCCTGGTCCCCGCCTCTGCCTAAGCAGGTGCTTCAGTTCACTGAGCTATCTGGCCAGCCCTTAGAAACTATTTCTTGAGCCTATACTGAGTATGAGAATCTATTCTGGACATGAGAGATATAGCTGTGGAGAGATTGCCATGATCCTGCCTTTAAAGAGGCAGTATTCTGGAGCAGGGGCTGGAACACCATGGTTCACAGCCTGCTTTTATAAATAAAGTTTTATTGAAACACAACCTTCCATCCTTCCTTCCTTCCTTCCCCTTTCTTCTGTTCTCCCTTTACTTCTTTTCCTTCCTTCTCTCCCTCTGTTCATTCTTCCCTTCTTCCTTCCACTCCTATTTTTCCACTTTCTCTTTTCTCCCCTCCCACCTTCCTTTTTCTTTCTTTGCAAATTACCCATGGACTGCCCGTGGTAGGTATTTTCACTGTAAAAATTGTAGGGAATTTTTACATACACACATGCATGCAAATGTACACACACACACACACACACACACACACTCACAGTCAAATTTACAAATTACCTGTCCCTCTCTTTCCCCCATCTTCCTCATGGTAAACTCTTGTAGATTTCCTATTACCTCAGATACATCATCTGAATATAGTGCACTGGCTTTCGGTCGCTGTGACCAAAGAGCTGAGGTAGATGAATTGAAAGGAGGAAAGGTTCACCCAGGCACATGGCCGTAGGGCTTGGTCCTAGCCCCTTGGCCCTACTGCTTTTGGTCTGTGCTGCTCAAGGATGAAAACTTCAACACATGAGCCTTTGGGGGACACTTAAGACCCAAACAATAACATAATGGATGTATCCAAACATAAAACACATGTGTCTATACACAGTTACAGTTTTTATTTGCCTGAATAAGTTCATCTGTTTGTTTGATAAGGATTCATCAAACCTTAGCCCTCAGACCCAATCTGGCCCACTGCCGGTTTGTGAGAAAGTCTTCCTGGGACACAGCCATGTCCTTATGTTTATATATCACCTCTGACTGCTTTGTGCTGTAGGCAGAGTTGCCTAAATGCCATGGAGATTGTGTGGCCCTAGAAGCCTGGGGTATTTGTTATCTGGTGACCCCTGCTATGGGGCTGCCACTGTCTTTTTTGCTGACTGCATAGTATTCCGTAATGTAACTACATCACATTTTATTAGCTGACTCCCTTACTAAGATATCTCCTACTCTGCTTTCTTTGTATGCTCAAATGGGGACCTGCTAAGTGGGGCTGTCCCTGGGGTATCTTGGCTCAACATAATCCCTGTGGACTTTTGTGATGGGACGCATCAGAGAGCTGGAACTTTAACATTTGCAATGTCATGGCAATGCACATATGTCCCTGTGACTTTCGCAGAGATTGTCCTTTGGTAATACTTCTTCTGGCATGTTCCAATCTCAATCTGGACTCTGTGGCTTCAATGCTCAGGCCTTGAAGATCTGATGAGAAGCTAGTGAGCGCGTGGTAATCTGTTCTTGAGCATCAGCCTGGGCTGAGTGCTGGCAGTAATCCAGGAAAATGTCACGCTGCCCAACCCCATGCTGAGCTGTGCTCCTCTGCAGTGAGGGAGCCTCTGGAAAGGGCCTTAAAATGCAGACTTACTAGGCTCCACCCTAAAGGGTCTGAGAAGCTGGAGTGGATGCTACAGAGTCTGGATATAAATTAAACTCTAGCATTTTTCTTGCTAAGAGGGAAGTCAGCATTAGAGGTCTGGAGGATCAATACATCTTGGTTGCAAATAACAAGAGGCCGGCTCTAGCTAGTTTAAGCAGGAGACGAACCCTTGTAGGAGACTCTGGGGTCACTCTCAGGATCAACAGGCTCACAAAGGAGCAAGCAGGACCTCCGTGCCCTGGGGACTGTAAGCGGGAGTGACCTGAGTTCCGAAGGAGCTGGCACTGAGAAAACGGGCTTCAGGCATCTTTCTATTGTGGTGCGAAGCCATTCGAGTTTATGTGCCCTGGTGAGATTTGGATTGGTCTGATTGGCACTCGGTGACCTGGTGAGGGCAGTGTCACCTACTTGATACTTCTGACAAGACTATGTACAGTGTAGGAAAGTCCCCAAAGAGCAGTGGGATGCCTAATGGATGATCTCAGAATGTGTCCTCTGTAAAGTGGCCATACAGATTACCAGCACAGAGATTTAAATATGTGAGCCCCACTGAGTTGGAATAATTACATGGATAAAGACATTAAATTACAATTTGCAATGGATACACCCTCTGTACTGTTCCATCCCAAATGAGTAGATTTTGTATCATCACAGGTCTCTGCTGGGTGCAAAGTTGAAAGCTCACTGAAGGTTTTGCTGGGGGGAGGGAAAAATCCCAACTAAAACATTGATTTCAAGCAACAGTTCTTAAAACTTAGAAGAAAACAGAAAAGGAGTTCCAGTCTTCTTTCTTAGAGTCACCATAAGACAGCTAGAAGTGAATCATGGGAAATTCCACACCAGTGGGATCATCCTTGCTGGGGTTTGACTGTGCTCTCTCTGCAGGCTTGGACTGACTCACTTGTACCTCAGAGAAACAAGGGGCAGACCAAGAGCAGAGAGAGGTCACCCACCATATAAATAAGAAGGCCGGAAGGCTGGCAGATCCTGACCCGCCCAGGGGTACTCCCTTCAGTCTGGAGCAGAGGGAGCCGAATCAGAGTGCTGAGGCTGGATGGGCTCTTAAAATAACCTGCTCCAAAGCCCTCAGATTACAAGCGAGGAGCTCAGAGCTCATGGAGGTTAAGTGATCGGCCACAGTGCCCCACCAGCAAGGTCTGAGCCAGCCATCCGTGGCCAATAGATGCTCTTCCGTCCTCAGTGCCGGTGGAAGGATCTGAGCATAGATTGCACAGAACGAGAGTGAGACGTGCCTGTTAGTGCCTGCCTGAGAGGGTTCGCTCTTGGCTTATTTTTCCTGCGGATAAAGGGAGCTCCTGGGAGATACGTACTCCTTAGATGACAAAACGTTCCCTTTTCTAGAATAAATGTTTCCAGCTGTCCTCCGGCTTGTGAGGAGGGTTTCACTGGCTCACTAGCTGAGAAGGCTGTTGTCAACAGTCTGTTTGCCTAGGATGCTGACCCCGGGTTCTTTTCTAGGGAGGTTTGGAATCTTGGGAAGCCAGTGGCAGAAACCTTCTTCTTGCCGTGCAAGCAAATCCAGGTCCTGGGAGGCTGCGATACACTTCAGGACTAAACATTTGGGGGTCAGAACAAAATCTGGTGCAAATCCTGCCTCTGACTCTTCTGTGCTGTGTAGCTGGGCAAGTAACTTTCTCTGTCCTTCTAGTTCTTCATCTAGAAACAGCATCCTGAAGAATAAAACACTGAGCACGTAATGAAGGCAGTTGAGATCATTACAGCTGAGATACTCGAGTCAGAAGGAGACTGCTTAGCCGGCTTTTGTGTTTTCTTTAATGAAGGGGATACCACATCAAAACCCAAAGTTCTGATCCACGTCAGAAATTAGCCTCCTGCTCCCCTGCCCCTCTTTCATCTGCCCAGCATGTGGCTGGCTTTCTCTGGGCGCCACCTGAGCACACTAAACCCACCCTACCCTGAGGGCCACGCAGGCCAGGGCAGTGTAGCTGTTCTCCCATCTTTTCTCCTCTGCTGTCTTCTTTCTCTGAGTTTTTGACTTCAGGGGCTGCCTGTGCCTCCTTCCCCACCTTCTGGTCCCAAGGCGAGGCCAGAAGGAGTGAGATGAAGTGGCCTTGGCCCTGTCTCTGTGGAGAGGGCAGAGGAGATCATTTATTGGGCTGATGGAAGCTGGCCCACGTCCCATCGGCCCCAGGGAGACAGGGAAAGCAGACCTCTGCACCAATTTATCTTGGAAATTGTCTTTTCTTTGGGCAAAGGGAGGAGGAAAGAAACTTAAAAGAAAAACATCCAGCCACATGCCTGTGAAATCTCTGCCCAAAATCAGTCATCCTTTTTAATAATAAGAGCTGTCATGAGCCCTGGTTCAGTCGGAAATGATGGCCTGTGTAAATATTTGGTCTGTAACTGATTTATGGGTTGGGGAACAAAAAAATAAGATTAGTCGCTAATCACAGAGATGCGAGAAAATCAGCAGGCCTGGATGTCGGCACCCAGGGAGGCTGAGCCTTGCTTGCTGTCTGGTTGAGGTCAGGGGATGGCAAGGAGGCCGAGCAGGCCTCTGCAGGCAGGGGGTCTTTGCCTGGAGTGGGGCTGTGGGCTTCCAGATTATTGCAGGGGAGCAGGAGCAGTATTAGGTCTGTGTCCGAGACCAGGCTCTAGCAAGATGCCAGATTGCAAGGCTGGGATTGGTTCTCTCCAGCCGACCTTGACATTGGCAACCCCGTAAACTTCCGGTCAGCCCAGGCACCTTTGTGAAATGAGAATAAATGTGATCAGCCCTTACAGTGGAGTTACTAGAGGGATTAGAAGCCGGCTTTGAAGTCAGCAGACCTGCAGCACTCCCCGGCTCTTATTGAGTTCTGTCCTGAGAACATGAACTGTTGAGAACCCAAACTACCTTAAGTGCGAAATAGGAGTTGTGATTTGTTCCTTCGCAGTGGTTCCTGCAGTTGTTCCCCACGATCTGTTGCCTCAGGTGGGCACTCCTGGGTGTTGCGATTCATTCTGCAGGTGGGCTGCTAGGGACATGTGCTTGTTTTCTGCAGGTTAAACACACACTTGCTCTGCCCGGCAAATCTCATCTGAGAAATACAGACACAGGGCTGGTGGAGCTCCGCTGCGCCCCGTGGCACTGAGGCAGAGCTTGGGAGCATTTGGGCAGTCAGTGGCACAGTGGAAAGCAGGGGAGTCCACGCCTTTGTTGAACTGATGCGTCTGTACTGTGCTCTTACCACATGGCGGGCATTGTTCTGGGATCTGGGATCCAGAAAAATCCCATTAGACAAGACCCCTGTTCTCCCAGCGCTTCCAAAGAGGTGGAAGAGGCTCAGTGAACTAAAAACAAAAAGAGAACCACGGTTCAAAACCAAAATTGGAACTGAAGAAACAGTGACCAGCCGGGGTTCATCTCAGCAAGAGTGGACAGAAGAGGAAGAGAAAGACCCAGGCCAGGTCTGGCAATGGGAGTTTTGGGGGCCAGAGGGGGGAAGGGCAGTTAGGTGTCGGGGCCACTGTGGTTCGTTAGTCTCGGGCCTGTACAGCAGTGATGATCTGTTTTGCTGGGGCCAGACTCAGCCACTGCCCACGTTTGGAGAGCTCCATCGGGACACCATGGTGGTCATTCAGAGCCACACTGTCTCCGGCAGCTTCTCTGCATCACGGCAGGATCGAGAAGTCCTGACAGAGGACAGGTGCCTTGCAAAGCTGCAAATACTTGTTCTTTGGTTGGTTGTTGAAAACGCCAAGCACACTCTGATGTGAGAGATCCCCATCACTGTCTTCCCTCCCTCCCTTCCCTGGTGTTCTTTCCAGACCAGAAATCCTAAGCAGGAGTCCTGTGTCGGAAAGGGACAGTTTGCTCTTTCTTCAGAGCAGTCTTTGGTAGACCATCTGCTGGATAGTGAGAGTTGATCTGTCACTGAGCAAAGTTTACTTTTAAAAAGAATAACCACAGGGGCTGGGGAGAGAGCTCAGGAGTCTGAGTGCCTGTCTGGCAAGCACCAGGACTCAGGTCTTATCCTGGGTACTGTATGCCCCGATCCCCTAAACTGGGCATGGTGGTGTACATGGTGTAATTCCAGTGCTGGGAAGGCTGAGGCAGGAGGATCACTATGAGTCTGAGCTGTATAGCGAGACCCTGTACCAGATAAATAAATTAAAAAATAAAGGACAACCACAACATATCACTACTTAAGACATCTTTGTATTTTTCATATTATATGCGCCATGTATGTGTAATTCATGTCATGTAAGTATCTAAGATATATATATATATATATATATATATATATATATATATATATATATATATTTTTTTTTTTTTTTTTTTCTAGGAATTTACAGACACCACATTTTTATATCTGTCAGCTGTCTGGCAGATATGAGATGAGATTTAGCAGTCACCAGCTGTCTTAAAGAAGTCATTCAAGAATGAAAAATCCATCTCAGAACTGATGTTCAAGGCTGGGGGTGGTGGTACACACCTGTAATCCCAGCTCTCAGGAGGCTGAGACGGGAGAATCGCTGTGTTTCAGGCCAGCCAGGGCTTCATAGTGAGCTCAAGGCCAGCTTGAACTACATAATGAGGCCCTGTCTCAAAAAACCAACGCTGATCTTTGATTTGGAACTTATTGGGAAAGAAAACTAAAATATTCAATAACAGCCGTGTGCTTTAGCCCATGTGCTCTAGAACTTTTTGCTTTGAATAAAATAAATAGAAAAACCTCTACATACATCATTTTTTAGAAGTCATTTTATTTATTTATTTGGTACAGGGTCTCACTACACAGCTCAGGCTTGTAATGATCCTCCTGTGTCAGTCTTCCCAGCCTTGGGATTACAGGTGTGTGCTAGCATGCCCAATTTCAGTGGCCAGTATGGACCTCCCGGAGACCCAGCAGGGCTGGCATGGCGTGCAGTACAGGGGAGTGAACCTGGGTCCTTGTGCGTGCCAGGCAGGCGCTTAGACCACTGAGCTATCTCCCAGCCCCATGTATCGTTTTTAAAGTTATGTTTTAGTATTATAAAAGGCTGCTCCTGATACTGATCCAAATGGCATAAAAGTAGCATAGTACTTATACCCTAAATCCACAACCTTCCTCCCAGCCTGCCAACTTTTTTTTTGTGTATCCTTCCAGAAAGTGTTTATATAGGTTTCTCTGACTTGTGATGGTTCAGCTTACAATTTTTTTTTTTTGTCTGTACAGTGTTGTGAAAGTGGCATACATTCAGTAGAAACTGCATTTCTCACTTTAAATTTGGATCCTTTCCTGGCCTAGGGGCGCACACCCAATCCTCTTGCAATGCCACCCCATCACCAAGGGAACCAGCCCATATGCCACGTGCTGCACTGCTAAGCCGTGGTGTCCAGCGTGTCGGGGCACTAAAGGCATATTCAATTAGGATAGTTTCGACTTAGAATGGGTCTACCAGGATGCAACCCATCGCACGCTGAGGGGTGTCTGCATCCATATACATGTCTATCTGATACTGTGCATGCATGCGATGTACCAGCTTAGGAATCGGTGTGTCTCCCCAGATGGCCTTTCCCCATGGCAACTCTGCCGCACATCCTGGAGAGCTGGATCCCCATGGCCTCCTGTCCTCATCTCCATGGCTCCACCTGGGATAAAGCCCCCATTCTCTATTGCCTGGGTGACCCCCAACATATCTGTTTCCAGATCTCCCAGTTACATTTCTGCCCCTCCCCTCGTACCATTCCTGTCCCCTCTGTCCTTCAGACAGAGCGATCTTTTCCTTCACTTTTTTTCTTTTGGGATAAGTTCTTTCTGGGTAGCCCAGGCTGGCCTTGCAGCTGTGACCGGCCCCCCGGCCTGGGCCTCTCAAGCAACTGCGATTACAGATATGGCTGTGCCCCACCATTCCCAGCTCAGTGTGATGTCTGAAAAACAGAATCTGATTTCATCCTCGTCCTTCTCAGGCCCCTCAGGCACATTCCCTCGGCTCTCAGAATTCAACCCCATCTCCTCACACAGGCAAGCAAGGGTCTGCAGACACCTTGCCCCACGGCCTCCAGACCTCACCTTCTCGTGCATCCCCCAAAGGTTACTGGTCCTGGCCTTGCGGTGGTTCCTGTGGTCCCCTGTGTTGCCTTTGCCTCTGTCCTTGTCCATGTGCCGCTGGGGGCAAGCGTGGCTTCTCCTTGACCTTAGGTCTCAGTGCACGTGACAGGCCTGCCTCACCACTGCCTCTTCTGCCAGAAGCTCTCACTGTTGACTGGCACTTCCTTGTTATTTGATCTCTTTGCATACATTGTCCTAGCAGGGCCTAAGCTCATGGGAACTGTGTAGCTCTTGCCTGCTTCCTTCCTTCCTGGAGTGCATTTACCTTACTACCCTAGCAATCCTTATTGGATTATTGAAAGACACAATAATGGTATCTCACACACATTTTTTAAAAACTCTACTTCCACATCTTATGAAGAAGGCTCATGCTTCTCTATCCAACACTTTCATAATTTTCCATAATTTAATCGGCCAGCCTATTATGATGCGTGGTTTGACTACTTCCAACCTTTTGCTAAGCAGAGTTAATTTGACTGTTGCAAGGAGATGAAAATCAGAAGAGAAAAGAGAGGAGAGGAGATAGAGGTGAGGAGAAGCAGTAACTTAATGGTAGAGCAACACACCTTTTCATCCTTCAATGCCAGAGGCAAAGATGGTCTAACACAGCAATGAACAAAAGAAATTTCAGAAAGCTGGGAATGTTTTGTGAGCTACTCTGTCCGTGGCAGTAGCCACTAATCATGTGTGACTTTTGAGCACTTGAATTGAGGCTATTATGAGTGATGAACAGAAGTTTAGTGTTTATCTTAAGGTTAATTAAATTTTGGTAGCTGCCTAGAACAGCACGGAGTTGAGCAAATGGCTTTATAAACTTGCGACTGAAGAATGTCCTGGTCATGGACAATTCAAGTCTGAGCTGAATTTGGGGCATGGAAGGGAACAGGAAGAGGAATGTTTGTGTGTTACTTAGAATCAAAAGGTCCAAAGAAATTTTCCTTTTGAGGGGGGAAAAATATGCCCAGTGGGCTCCAGGATCTTAAGTGATTTTCTTGACTGACACCTGTGTACAGGTAGTCTAGCTGTCACAGATCTGCAGATTTGTTTTGGGGAGGGGTCAGATACTAAATAGCGTGCTTTTTTAGGGTCCATACAGACCCTACCACAGCAAACCCTACTGTTGTCAGGCAAAAGACATGATAGGCAGAACACAAATATATGGGCATGGCTGTGTGCCAAGAAAATCTTATTTGTAAAAAAAAAAGGAAAACAAGAAATAAAGGCTGAGGATAGGGTGTCAGCCCTGTATGCTCTGTGGTTTACTGACCCTGGGTCTAGAGCTGCCAGGTTTAAACCAGCAGGCAGCCTCCCAAGAAGGCAAACTGTCTTAGCCAGAACAGCCAGGTAGGTAAAAGGCAGCATGGGTGACTTCTACCTTTGAATTCTGATTTCCAATGGGTTGCACTGAGTCTGAGGTTGCTCCTGATTTGGGGGTGCCACCCGGAGCTGTATGCCAGGTGTTGATTGGACTGTTGCTCCCAGGCTGGCAGGCATAAGACATAATCCATGGGGCTGCTGGTCATGGAGGCTACACCTTGCGCTTCCCCTTTGTCCTGGAAGCACCTAATACATAGTGCTGCACGATGTGACATATCTGTGACATATTTGCAGCTGTGTGCCACATGACCTCTCTGAGCATCAGTTTCTCACGTAGGGATGCTATGAACAGAAGTTAATACCTGGACGGGACTGGTACTTGGGTGACGCTGGATGCTCAGTGCATGGAACTAATGCCCACAGGGTGCTGCTGATGACAAGCTGGAGCAGATGGGTCTAGAGGGCATCACAGCTCGCACTTGCATTAAGCCTTTAAGAGTGTGCAGGGAGAGGAGGGATGGTATTCCAGGAGAGTAAAGGCACGCAGGAGCTCAGGAAGAGCAGGTTCAAGGTACAGAGACAAGAAACAGTGTGAACATTGAATGCTTTCACTAAGCAGAAAACTTGCTGGAACAACTGATTGACCTTAAGAGGATGACACGAGTTTCTTCCATCAGTGCCATGCTTTTGCAGACTAAGATCTCAGGTGTTTGTCACCGTTCCATGGTGGCGTCCCTCTCTGGAAAGGAAGGAGATGGGCTCACACTAGAGAAGTGAACTATGCAGTGGATGCAGGGGAGCTGGATCATCATCTGGAGTCCTTTGATTCTCCGCCCCAGCTGAGCACATCACTGTATTATCCACTGTCCTTCCCCGTAGAAGGCGGGGGCTACAGTTGCTCTGGAGGCAGCTTGTGTTTTTCTCTGAAGGCTCGCGACAGATGAGGATCACACTCTTGCAGAGCCAGTGCTGTGGCATGAGATTGATGGCACAGATGTGGGTAGCCAGCACCTCTGCTCTGGAACCTTTGCAGTTCTGCTCTCTGCTGGGGGTGAAGTGCTCTGCTTATTGCAAGACATCTGTTCCCCAGCCCAAATCTCTCGGGCCATAGCAGGAGGAAGCCATGTGGGTCTCCCCAGAGAACCCTAGGAGCCTAACTGGTGTGAGAGGCTATCTGAGATCCAGAACCTGGGAAGAGTCATGGGCCTGGCCCTGGACTGGGGTGGTATCTCATGTTGTGGGGGCCTGAGCTCTGGATCTGGAGAAATTTGGCTAGGATTCCAGTGCAGTGTGGATTCAGGGGCTTCATCTATAAATTGGAGTTTCTGGTGAGGCGGAGGTTAGTGAAATCCACTTGTGCACTTGCACATGCTGCCAAAGAAGTTGCAGAGGGTGTTCTGCGTGTCAGGCAATTTTCTAGACATGGGAGACCATAGCAAAAGAGGCCGAGATGGAGCTCATGCCCACATTGGAGGAGGCTGAGAGCAAGAGCAAAGTAAGATTTCAGAAAGCAGTCATCATTGTGTGGCCCCAAATATTTACCCCACAAAAAGAGGCAAGTGTTTTTATTTCCCTTATGGTGCCTCAGAATCCCTCAGAGTGAATTCATTGTATTACTCAGCTAGGCAGCTGTAACCAAATACCATAGGCTAGGTGACTTCAATAGCAGAGTTTTATTTTCTCACAGTTCTGAGGAGCAAAGTCCAAGCTCAAGGTGCCCACAGGGCTGGTTGCTCCAGAGTGGTTTGTAGAAGGCACCTTATCACTGTACTCTTGCATTGAAATTTTGCCTTTTTTTTTTTTTTTATAGACATCAGTTGTACTGGGCAAGAGCCCTTCCCTTCTGACCCCATCTAACCTTAACTACCTTTTAAAACACCCAATGTCCAACCACAGTCACATTCTGAGATAACTGGAGTTAGAACCTCAACACATGCATTCAGGGGATGTGGCAAATCCAGCCTCCACAGGCACTGGTAGTGGCACTTAAGAATATCTTAGGAAGATGGCCACAGTGTAGGGAGAAGGCGTGCTCGGACCAAACGTACCTTTCACCCCTTTTCTCTGGTTGCCTTTGGAAACCCTCATGGAAGCTCTTCTTATGGAGGACTTCCGTATCATTACCCTATCCTAGTGATGGGCAGCCTCTTCCTCTCAGTGTAGTGCTCAGAACTTTGTGTTTCTCCAGGCCAGGTAGCCCTTTACCAATGGTAAAGAGGAATTCTTTGGGCTCTTCCTAGATACTCGTGCATCTTCTCTTAGTTTAATCCTGACCCAGTCCTTCATGGAAATGGGTTTGCCTTTAAGGAATTTCTTCTGTGAGAAAAAAAAAATCCTGAAGAAGAGCATCTCCTGGGTCCCTGCTATGTCCCCGATGCCTGGCTAGTCAGTTGGAGTACATTTGCTTCATTAATTTTTACAAATGAGGCAATTTATACATATAGAATGCTTGAAGCAGCCTTCTCATGGCTGGGGAAAAAAATGCCTGACACCAGCTGCTTAAAGAAGGGAAGGCTTATTATGGCTCATGGTTTCAGAGGTTTCAGTGCATGGTTTGCTGGCCCCCAAGGCGGAAGCATCATGGGGGAAACACTTGGCAGAGGACAGCTGTTCACTTCAGTGTATCAGCAAAGGAGAAAGTGAGGAAGATCCAGAGTGAGGGAAACCCTTCTGCATCCTGTGTCTGGGGACCTCCTCCAGCACATTCAGCTATGGGTGAGAGCCTCCCCGCATGCTGTGGTACCTTCACCATCCAACTGCCTTCCAAAAGCCCCACCTCTGAGCATGTGAGTCTTTAGGGGAACATTTTAGATTGGACCATTACCAAGAGGGTGAGCCACTCAATAAAGGTCACACAGCTAGTCATAGGGAAAATATGTAGTACCTGTCTTATCATTATGGTTTTTACAATGATAGTAAAGTTCACATGACATAAAATTGATCATTTTAACATCTACATTGTAGTGGTCCAGTGGTCCCTCACTTATCGCAGAGGTTACATTCCAGACACCCCTGTGATAAGAGAAAATCAGCAAAGTGGCAATGTTATATTTATTTTAGTATTTATATGTATTTTAAGGTTTATAAGCCCCACACTCTTAGAAAGCTTTCCCACACTTTTAAAAACACTTTTCATGTTCTTGACTGTTTTTAAAGCTCATAAACCTATGTAATTTTAACAACATGTACACTGTAAGGTACTCAGAACCCTGTGATGTAGTGAAAAATCCAAGATAAATAATTTATATATGTTTTGTTTGTTTGTTTTTCGTTTGTTTAGCTGTCTTTGTTACAGGGCTCACTCACGCAGCTCACACTCCTAGTGATCCTCCTGTTTTCAGCCTTGCCAGCCCTGGGATCACAGGTGTGCATTACCACACCCAGACTGGGTCACAGGCTCAGCATACCCTGGGGACAGGGCTGGTGCCGCATGTGGTGCTGGGAATTGGACCCCGGTCCCTGTACCTACCCAAGTGGGTGCTTCGTCTGCTGAGCTATCTCATCGGCCCTTGGATTAATTTTTTTTTTTTTTTTTTGTGAAAACCTGTGAAACAGTGAGTCTATGAGAGTCGAACCATGGAATAGCCAGGGACTACTGCATTTAAGGCTTTGCAGTGTTCCCCATTGCTGCCATCCACTTCCAGAGCTTCTCATTGCTCCACAGGAAACACCACATGCATTGTGCAGTTGTTTCCTGTTGCTCTTCTAGCCTTCAGGGCCTGGCAATCACTTGTCTCCTATCTGTCCTTGTGGATTTGCCTATTCTGGGTATTTCATATAAATGGCGTCATGAAATAGGTGGATCTAGCTTTCTTCATGTGGTAGCATACTATTTTTATTTGGTTCCTTTGCATTGTAAGTCATAAACCAGAACTTCATAATACTGAATAATATTCCACTGCTTGGACTTACTCTATTTTATTTACTTGTTCATCTATTAGTTGACATTTCACCTTTTGACTATGGCAACAAGTGTTGCAGTGAGCATTCATGAATACTTTTTGCTTGAATGCTTATTTTTCAAGCCTTTCAGGTCTATCTAGAAGTAGAATTGCTGAAACATATAATAATTCTATGTTTTGTAGTTGAAGACCTTCACCGTTTCCCCAGGTTCCAACTCTCCACATTCTCCCCAACATTTATTACATTCCTTTTTAAAGTAGGGCTCTCCCGGTGGGTTTGAAGCTATATCTCATTGTAATTTTGATTTGCATTTTCCTAACAATTAATTCTCTGGAGCATCTCCACACGTTCTTGGTTGCTGTTCATAAATCTTCTTGGGGAAAGTGTCTATTCAAGTCATTTGCCCACTTTTTAATTGGGTTGTTTGTCTTTTTTATTATAGTTTAAAATTTTTTATAAGCCATTCATTTCATGTAAAGAGCACAAGTTGTATCTGTGTTTTGGTGACTTTTATATTCCATGGCACCCAGGTAATTGCCAGCCAGAAAGAGAGAAGATATTTTCACCTGACGAGAAGCACTGAGCTCCTCAAACAAAACCCACGTCTCCCTTTCTCTCATGGATTATTTTTACCTATTCTCACACCTCATATGAATGAAACTGGATTAGTTCGGGTTTCTATAACAAAGTAGATAGGCTACATGGCTTATAAACAACAGAAATGTACTTCCCACAGTGCAGGAAGCCCAAGATTGGGATGCCAGCATGGTTGGGCTCTGGTGAGGCCCTCGTTTGGCTGGCAGAATGCTGATGTCTCACTGTATTCTCACATGGTAGAAAGACAGAGAGCTCTCTGGGGTCCCTTTTATAGGGACACTAAACCTGTTCATAAGGGCTCTGCCTCCATGACCTAATAATCTCCCATGGCCCTCACCTCCCAATACCATCATGTTGGTGGTTAGGATTGTAACCCATCCAACTGGCGAGACAAACATCTAAGTGTGTTCAGATGGATGGAATCACACAGGAAGAACTCTTTGAGGGCTGGCCTCTTTCACTCATCACTAGGTCTTTAGGATCCGTCCATATTGTGTAGCAGAAATTTTCTCCTTCTGTTGCACTGTCACAGTTTGTTCTGTGTGTACTCTGATTTCTCGATCCATCCTACTAGCAATGACCATGCGGATGTACTCAGTGTTTCCACATAGGATTAACGTCATCAGGCACATTCTTCTCTGGGTCTTTTGTCGGATACAGGCACTCATTTTGGTTTGGTTGCTGCCTTGGGGAGAAACTACTGGCTCAGCACTTATTTGTTTCAGACATACAGCCTCATAATTTTTCAGCAGTGCTTTGTACCAGTTGACAGCCCTAGGAGGACATTATGAGAATTCTGGTTGCTTTGTGTCTCAGCTAATATTTGGCACTATCTGGTTTTAGCCATTGTGTTGAGACCTGCACTATAATTTATGTAGCTTCAGTCATTGTTTTCTTTTCCTTTTTCTGCATGTTTATCCTCTTTCTTCCTCTTCTTTCACTTAATTTCCTCCTTCTTAACATATTTTGCATAAATAAAATAATTGCTGCCAGAGTCTAAAATTTGATAGTCAAAAGTGACATTTGAAAATTTACCTACTAAAATGTAAAAATAAGGCCATCCATACCTCACCCCAAAACTTCAGTTTTCCTTTACAGCTCTGCTCCTGCGGCTCTGCTGACTCACTCTTGCTCCTTTCGTGCCAGGCCCTGGCTGATTCATGCTGCCATCAGGGGTGCTCCAGCCAGGAGTGGCAGCTGTAGACCGTGGCAAGGGAATGGAGCAAGTTCTCAGTACATGTCCTTCTGGCCTGAGGTGTGACAGGACTCTGCTTTTCCTGGTTACCTCTGGGCAGCTAAGTCAAGGGTCCACAGTTGGCCCTGGGACCTCAAACATTGTGGTTTTCCTTGATTTTTGCAAAGGGTCTTACCTGGAAGTCTCTTCTAGGGTCCTCCAGTCAGGCCCAGGACAGAGGATTG
This sequence comes from Ctenomys sociabilis, assembly GCA_004027165.1. Classification (NCBI taxonomy): domain Eukaryota; kingdom Metazoa; phylum Chordata; class Mammalia; order Rodentia; family Ctenomyidae; genus Ctenomys; species Ctenomys sociabilis. The sequence goes on along the minus strand of PVKA01008199.1, from coordinate 1,935 downwards.
AAGTGGCCCACCTTGAGTTGGGGGGGCAGCGGCTCAGAGAGCGCCACCCTGTGTGAGGTCAGTGGGCACCTTCCCCCTCTCTGGAGAGGCTGTTGCAGGGTTAGCTCTTCACGGGGAGGGGACAAAGGGCACTGCCACCAGTGAGAAACCTGTCAGTGTCAGCCCTGCCATTTCCTCCCCCGCTGGGCCAGATATTGCAGATCCTGTTAACAAATGCTGTGGGGCTTGGCTGGATGAAGGGTTCTGAGGTCAAAGGGACTCAAACCCAACCTTGAGAAAACTGGGAGTAGAGGCAACAGATGAGCCAGAAACTCCAGTTAGTTCAAAGCCCAGCAAACTCTTGGAAGAGGAAATGGTGCAAAGACTGAGCACGAATCTAAGATTTCCTTCAGTGGCCTCTATGACAAAGGCTGGGAAGTGACACTGATCTACACAGCCTTCCATAGGCAGAACCCTTCACTAGACCCAGGCTGAGGGGGATGGTGGAAAGAGGGTGCCAGGAAGATTTCCAAGCAGCTAACATCAGAGAGTGATGGGAGATAGCACTACAATTTCAGGGTAGTAATGGAAGGTCCAGGGAAGTTTTAATAGACCAAGGAAGGCAGAAGAATGGAAAATCTTAGACAAGGTTTAAGCAGAGGTGTGCAGTTACCTGGTGCATTCTTTTTAGACTTCCCTTTTATTTCTGGGTGGAGATACACAGTAAAGAATTAAAAAGTGGGATGCAGTTATTCAGGCACCCAAAAGAATGAAGTGTTGATACATGCTAGGAGATGGATGGACCTCAGGGACATTATGCCAAGGGAAAGAAGTCGGGCACCAAAGTTCATATATGATATAATTCCATCTGTATGAAACAGCACAGTGAGCAAATTCATGAGGACAGAGCAGCTTGGTTGTTGCCGGGGGCTGGAGGGGAGAGGAAATGGGAGAGAGTGATTGATGGGGAACAGGTTTCTTTGGGAGAGATGCACCTGTTTGGAACAAGAGGGAAATGATGGTTGCGCAAGATGTGAGTGTACTTAGTGCCGTGAAATTGTTTGCTTTGAAGTGGTTCATGTTGTATAACACAAGAGAGAAAAGGGAACTTGAAAACAGGAGAGAAAGAAGAAGAAAGTGGGAATGAGATCCCAGTGAGGGACACAGCAGCTGGGCTGAGGAGGGAAGGGAGGAAAGTGGCTGGGCCTGACTAAAAGATGCAAGGTTTTGGGTTAGTTCGTGTGAATCAGGCATCAGGAAAGTGGGGGAAGTTACTTGTTTCCCACGCTGGAATAGTCACGTCATGCTGGGCAGAGCAAGTGCCTTTTCTAAGCCAGATTCTGGCTCCAGGGTGGGTGTCTTTCCCTAGCACGGATGTCTGCAGTCAGTGCGTCCTTCTCACCTGGCCAGGGAGCCCTGATTCCTGCCCCATCCAGAAAGCACCATGGCCCACTTGGGGCTGGGACAGACTGGCCCCTTCCAGCATCTGTGCCACCATATTTTGCTGCTTTTGCTAGGACTGGCTCTGTTTCCAGACAAGACATCTATGTGATATATGTCCAGTGTTCTGCAGAGATCATAGGAGATGTGCTTTTTAATTCCATCTACAGAATGCACTGTAAGATACCCACTAAATCTTAGTGTACAGAGTCAGTGGACATAGTCACCTGGGCCTCTGTTTCCCCTTCTGAGTGTTCTGGGTAGCGAGGGTAGATGGTGAAGGGGAATTTTACAACGTGTCCTTGGGCAGAAGGTCGTGATGCAGGACTTCCTTCCACTCTGCTGTGGTCAAGTTGTTACTTATCTGCCCTCTTCATTTCCCACCTACCCTTTCCTCTTTGTCAATCTTTTCCTACAATTCTCTCCTTTCATGCTATCCATCCACCTATCCACCCACCTACTTACCTAATTATCCATCCATCCACCCACCCACCCACCTATCCACTCACCCATCAT